>DF237154.1:0-90382 GCA_000708835.1 Klebsormidium nitens | reverse complement strand
GGGCATAAGGACCGCCAGAATCTCAAGATTTGGTGACGATTCGCGACCAAATCACGCCGTCAGCTAGGATTCCAATTTCCGATAAAGAGGCTAGAGCAGGCCGGCCGCGGGGGCCCGGGTCCTGAATGCTTGAGCTGTCGTCACATCGTGTCAGCGTGTCATGATTGCACTGCGCTGAATCCGAGTCCTGTCTTGTAAATTGGGCGAAGAACTGCAGATCTTTGGTCTAATATGCATGTTATTAGTATCAGAGAAGAATTCAGAAGGTCAGGACGTCCCTGCCCCATGAGTCATGACAGCTATTATACTCAAGATACCCAGTTCAGCAACTTGCCAGTTGTTCCAAGCGCCGACTTGTTGATGCAGCTTAGTTTCTCTCCCTCTAATTGACCAATGATTTTAGGGCCTAGCCGGCATAAAACCCAGCCTCCAGCTTAATCAACGACCATGACATGATGGACTTACCGCGCATGGCAGTTGCTGGAACGAATCACTTCGACACCAGGCTGACTCGAATGTTTCCAATTTTCTTCAATCTTCCACCAGCAAAAGGGACGATAAGCATGCCATGATGAGATATCCGAGCAAAGGCCTAGACAAAGTATGGCTGATATATGCGAGCATCAGAGGACAATTATGAGAGAGAGTCGAGAGTCGCGCTTTATGAACTACGCAGAAACGACGCTATGTATACTCGCAGAAAATCGCTTTCAACCTACACTTGGTCAACGATTGAAGCATTTCTTGAGCTCTACGAGAAAGTTCGAAAGGCAATCCGTGGCCTGACTGTCTGACCAAGCCCAAACTTTCTGCAGCCCAATCGACCGCTATCTTAACTTCGAAAAATTCGGCGTTAGCAGACAAAAGTTCATCATGCTAGGAAACCTCTTCAGGTCATTTGATCAGGGGACCAGTCCAGCCGTATCAGACTGATTAGCAGGGAGTTAGCTGGTTAGAGATCCTTTTCATAAGCAACGAAGTCAGAGTGGATCAGTCGGTGGAAGTGGTGCGGTGCCTCTTCTTGCGGCGCCACGTATCGTCCGGACTCGAACATGCCAGAGGCGAGGCCCTTTTGCACCGCCTCGCAGAGGAACACGTCTTCGTCCTGAGCAAGTAAAAGACACCGTTTGAGTTTGCGCATCAATTGGGCGCTTACAGGGTTGCCGGCGATGGTGATGGTCAAAGCTCATTAATACATTGTCATAAAGGCGTTCGCTTCTACTCGAGCTGTTATCAAACCGGAACGGGTTCTCGTGCCATGTTATCGGGTTGATCTCGTCGAGTTTCCAATGTCTTTTCATCGGAAAGGCGACACATTGTTCACCATTTTCCTTCCTTCTGAGAGCTCTTTTCCGAGAATGCTACTTACAAAACCCGTCTGACTCTTGAAGGATCGATTACCGATGTTTTACCTGTAGGACATCAGTGCGGACCCAGTTCTCCTCCAGGGTTTCGTCGCTGATCTGCACATCGTCACGCACATGTCGGCACAGGGCTGACCACAACGCAAGACAACGGGCTGACAGCTTACGAACCGCATACTTCGCATGGAGTCGAATGAGTTCCCTCTTACAGCTGTCTGTAAGAGAAAAGTCATTCGACTCCATGCGTGATACGGTCGGAGAACATATCTTTGTCAACGTTCGAGCATCTGAGACAATTCATTGGAGAAACAATCTTTCGAGGGAGGACCAAGCTGGGTGCCGAGACAATGCACGGGTTGAGCAGCCGCCAAGCAGCGTTCCAAAACAACTAAACCAGGACACTTGCAACTTGCATTGGCCCCCAACTTACGACGCAACCACTTGGACTGAAAGGACAACCAGTCAGAAACCATGCCAATCGGGCAGAAGTCCTGAAGCCATATAACGGCAACTTGAATTCCCCAGCTCACCTCGGCGGCATCTTGCGGGGCCAGCCAGTAGTCGACGGTGACGTGGCAGCTGGTGGGCCCAGTGGGGATCACCCAAAAGGAATCAACCCAGTTGCCGTACCTGCACGCACAGCCGACCATGTGAGGAAGAAGTTATAGATGGATGACAGGACCTGCGAGGTCTGCAGCTGGAATTTACAGCACGTAAGCTCTACGGTGTGAAGAATTCAGAGGATCAAGCGGAACGAGAATATTGACCAGAGAAACAAACGAATACTTCTCAAAGGTGAAAGGCTGTGTAACCAGCTTTTTCCAATACATCCGGCGGATTCCCTCCAAAGAGCATTTTGATGCTCGAACTCGACAACGCTGCTCATTGCAGGCCGAAGAAGACAACGCCAGTAGACTTCGTAACAAATGTCATTGACTTTAGAAAGTGGTCAGCGCACCGGTTAATGAGGAGGTTAGGGTAGACCAGGGTGTACAGCTCCTGCGGGGCGTCTGCGCGGATCTCGTCCACCTTGCGGACGTCCACCGTCTGGAACGTGCCCTTGGAGAAGCACTGCACGCCACGTGGCGAGAAATAACCCTGGCTTAGAATGGATCCGACTTCTCGAGGTTCACCGTTTGATATTGTTTTGGAGAAAGCAGAACAAGTCCCTGTTGGAAGATCGGAGCAAAGGTGAAAACAGCCCGACTCGAGGTCGAAGCTTCCAGCAATACGGGATCAGCTTTTCTGCTTTGAGTGGGTACCAGCTAGGCCCTATAAGCGCGAGCTCTTCCAACAAAGGACTCTCTACGAAGCCCTGTCTCAGTTCTCAAGCATCAGGCACCTTAATTGGGCCCGCAAAGAGACGTCATGCATAAAGCAATTGACGTTTCCGCTTGAGAGAAATTATCAGACCCCTAGCTCTCTTTGGAGATCGATACGGCGGTACTCTAACTCATCACGACGAAGGGGCGTCCACACATTCTCCGGCGCTAGTTGTGCGGATGGATTAAGACATCAGACAAAAGTCCGGTTGGGATGCGAGTCGGATGATGCTTGTGAGCAAACTCGATGAAGCGTGTCAGCGACTTCACATTTCACAATGGTGACTCCTGCTAATGGAATTAGATAAACTAAGCAAGATTGGCCGCCTTACCGTGGTGGTGTAAGTGTCAATGTCAACGGAGGCCGCGAGCTCCTTGTGGTTGTACGGTATGTGGTACCCCCCATCCAGGTAGTTGTCAATGTATGCCTGCACCAAGTAAACAAGCGAAAGCTAAAGACAGGGAACCACACTGTCGACAATTCAGTCGTGACAGAGAGCTCGGGCCATTTCCTGACCCATTGGCCAAGAGCACGACGACTAACCACTGGGCGGCCCTGAAATCGTAAAACCCTGAAACGGTGCTTCCAAACATTTCTGCGCACAGCAGATTAGAGCTCCAGATGACACGAGCAAGGTCACGAGTGCTCTTTGCGCTAATTGAGCCGGGGCCTCTAAGAAACAATCCTGCATTCAAAGTCCAATATTCCGTGCAAGGAGAAGGCTGGGCCAGTTGAATATTTCTAGCTTTGAAAGGCTCAGATGCATCCTCTGCTTTCTGAAGGCAGCGCACGACAAAGCATTTGGACGGCTCCACGACATTTCGGGCTCGGGTGTAGCTTCACATCAAAATGTGTCGCTCGAGAATGGTCTGCCCGCAAAATACCAAAGGATAGCATGCCCACCTTCCAGTTGCATCCGATGTCGTACTCGAGGCGCTTCATGTACTTGTACTCGCCCGAGATGACGCGGTGGTGCGTCAGCAGCCCCGCTGCCTCCCCAACCCACTCCTGCACCGCCCGCGAGTCCGCAGTCCCTGCCAGAGCCAACGGATGCAATGGCGTCAGGCTGACGTCACGTACTGACGTCGCCAAAGGTTCGAGTAGCCGTTCGTCGCTGCCTCCAGTATAGCAAGGAACCAGGGCCGGCAGGAACCGACGTCGCCCTTCAATATGCAACTCCAGTTGTTGTTGGCCCTGGTACTTAATCGGCAGGGTACAGTTGATGATGCTGTTTCCTATTAAAAGCATATCTGCTAGCTGATGGACTCGTCCCGCAACGCTTCCCCCGCAAGGGCAATCCTTGCAAATCTCTCGGCCACACAGCTTCATAACCGGCCTGTTTCAGCTTTGCCACTGGAGCTTCCACTTGTTCCCCACGACATAGTCGGCTAAGCGGACAGATACTCCAGACGTGTACCGCCCTCTTACTGATTCCCACTCTCATAGCAATACAACTTTTTTTGGAATTAAGAAGAGGAGAACTTTAAGAGAGCTCCTGCAGTACAGGCTTACCGTTGGAGGTGGGCCAATTTTGCGCCATCTCGTCGTTGACGTAGACCGGGCTGGCGGGCGCCTTGTTCCCCCAGTTGGGCATCCGCACCAAAATCCACGGTCCCGCGATGGCCACGTCAAGCGGTAAGAGGCTGTGCTCCTGCGGGACGTGGCACAAGCTGATTGACGTGCCGCAGAAATGGACGAGGCCTGTGCTCTTGCAAAGCCCTCATACATGGGATGACAGCAACTATTCGTGAGCTGAACCAAACCACTGCAACGAGGGCCGGAGCCTTGAACAGCGTCGTCAGGAAAAACAGAGAGAGGGCCGGCTGAGACTGTATAGGACTCTTGTGCTCGCATAAGATCTTTTTGCGCCCGATTCACAGCACAGAAACGGCTCGAGGGCAGTTCTCGAAACGTCCTAAACTAAACGGACGGATCTGCACTTTCTGTCAGTCGATGTGGCCCGAAAGAGTTGAGAGCTAAGCATACATAAGCCACTCATCAGAAGCTATGGAATGCTCCCTTTGTTGAAAAGGTCATGCTCGCTCTTCATGACTATGAAGGACCGCACGATGCTTAGCCATAGTACTGGCACTAAACGTACCTCGGGGTTGAAGTCCTTCATGTGCTTGTGGTGCTTCGAGCCGATGAGAGAGCCGTCCAGGTTGTACGTCCAGGCCTGAAGCAACACAGAGCGAAGAGAACGATTCATTCCTGGCCACGCAGTGACGTCAAGATTTTGGCTTCTCTTAGATACGATTATAAGTGAAGCTACCCAGACGTATTGAAGTCACCTTGGCACGTCATAGAGTTCGACACTTTGGGTGCATGGAGTCTTTTTGCGCGAGCGGCTTTCGGGAGAGGGAAAGGGTTGAACCTAGAAGGTCGGCATAGCTTCCTCATAACTTGTTCTGCTTGAGGCAGAAAATACTCGGGAAAAGAGTAGGCTCGATCTTGGTCCGTGCAAAGCCCGTTCCGATCTCTTGCTCAATCTGAACGGGACTTGGCTGACCCTTCCAAACCATCTTTATTGCATCACCGACTCCCGAACCACATGTCCTTGTCATTCTCTGAAGGCGGCAGACTGGAAAGTCGGGTTCTTTAAGAAAACCTAAAAGACCTAAACTCAAGACCTGTTCTGGTTGTCTCTCTGCAAAAGCCGATCGAACCTACACCCCACTCTTGACTGACGGCACAATGCTAGACACAAATCACTTTTGAGAGGCTCCTCAACAAGACTACGAGACGGAAAGAAGCAAACCCCAACGGCTAAGCTCGTCCGGATCGGTCTTCGCTTCTGAATCAGAAGTGAGATCTCCATGCACAGCGCCACCGATTGGACGGCTCACGTGGAAGGGGCAGACGAAGTTGCGGCAGGTGCCCTCCCCCTGTGCGATGACGGTTCCCTTGTGGCGGCACGTGTTGGAGAACGCTTTCAGCTCGCCCTGGAGCGTTCGGCACACCAAGAACTGAAGGCCCATGAAACTGCACACCCAACAGACTTTGCTTAGACGGGCTGTTTTGGACCTTAGAGGTGACTCAAGCACGTTTGCCACCTTTGAGTTCGGCGTTTTTCCCCGACGTGCTTCTATCTCATAGCAACCGTGGATGCAGAGTCGCCGCCCTGCAATCCTTGTCGAGTTGTCGATGCCCTTCAAAATAAGCAAGCTGCGACCGGGGGCAAGGTCGAGCGTGACAGAAAAAGGCGCCTAAAAGCGTGGACGTCCCAAAAGTCGATAGTCAAGTGCTGCCTACGAAGCACCCGTTTTGATGATTACAACCTCAGAAACATTCCGTTCCTGGTTCTGAGAACGAGTTGACCAACAGTACTGAACACAAAAGGCACAGCGAATACTGTTTGACAAGCAAGGTGCTTCAGTTGAAAACCAATTGCAGGGGGGTTTGAAACGAGGTTGATCTCTCACCTGCCGGAGAAGAAGGCCCCCGGTTCCTTCACTTTCTCGGAAGGCCCTGGCACATTGAAGAACGATTGAGCTCAGACGAATCTGCGAACGTGGATGAGCAGTGCCGTTGCAGAAACAAGCTGCAACACATCCAATGAACGGGCAAGAATAGACCTCAATTCGAGAGCAGGATAGAGGACTGATCACGAGAGACGGTCGTTGTTCGTTCTCAAAGAGCAGAGAATCAGGATGCATGTGACTCTCAGAACGTCTACAGAACTAGGGCCAGTAACCGATGTCAACCTCCTCTTTAAACTGCGGATGTCCAGACTCCTTGACAGCGTTATGAGGACCAAAACAGACTGCTCTTGCTGATGGCATACTTATTTTCGTGCGGCCTTATATTCGTCTCAGTTCACAGAGAGGAGAAATACCAGAAAGCGGCCTGAAGCTCGGCCAATTCTTCTTACGTAAGATAAAGCTTAACCACGGATGCTGGGGCCAAGTACACCAGAACAGCGTTCTGACAGCGCTACTTCCGGATATTCCAGCCTGCTTTTGTCATGCATTCGATGATATAACGACGAACAAAGAATCTAGTTCGAAAGCGGGCTTCCATGTCCATGAATTTGGCTCCAGAGGAACCTGACACCTTTCCAAGAAAGACACGTAGAATCTTCTAAGCATGAAGCCCGAAACACCAAGCCCCTGGAATGGCTCACCCACTGCCTGCCACCTGTTTGCAAACACTGAGTTCCTTTCCAGCTCGAAGACGTCTCGCTCGGTGTACCAAGCCCGAGGGGGGCAGCTGCCTTCGTCCAGGGGAAGCTTGGGATCCCACGTGCTGGAGACAGGGGGCTTGTCTGATGAGGCGCTCGGGAAGGCCTTGAGCGCTCGCTCCAGGTTCCTGAGCTGGGAAGAAAGTTTGAACGATTTAATGGAAGGTCAAGAATGTGACAAGATACTCGGTGGAGTCAGCTCCTGATGCGTGGGCATTCGCATAGGGCAGAGCTTTCATATCTCATCCTCTGCGTTAAGGTTCTCGAGGCTGCTCCTCACATCTTCTTTGCCCTGACAGCCAGGCGCGCAGGTTCCTGTCGCAAATGATATTAAGCGAGGCGTTGCTCTGATTGCTGCACCACTTAGAAAGAAGTCTCCTAGAGTACCTATATGGACTTCCTCAGGCAGAAGGACTTTTGAAGATTCTCCTTTGTCTTTCCATGGAGGCTTTGCTGAGGTCTGAGATCTGCAACCTTGGATCTACAAGAAACAGCAAGAAGCTATGACACTTACAAACCAGCTTGGAAGCAGGTCATACCAAAGAGCAGACAGCCAAAACCGAGATAAGAAGAACAATCCTTGCACCATTCTTTTCTTTTCAATACTATATCCCTGCTGGCTTAACACTATTCATGAGCATATACAAAGGCGTACCTGTTGTTCCGTTGATTCCATCACGGCCTGAATTCTGGCCGGCCCCTCTTCTACATGCCGGGGCAAGGCGTCTTTGCCAAGCTTTGCGTGAGATAAGCCCTCCCCAACGAAGGCTGAAGAAGCAAACCTGTAAAACGCCCAGATATGCTTTTTAAGGGGAGCCTGAGATGCGAAGGAGGACAGTAACTGGCACTGGAATGATTGAACCTACTCCAAGCACCTGATTGGAACACCCCTGTGGAGCTCTTCATAATCAGTGTCCTCAGCTGGTTTTGTGGCTCTCCATAACCTGGTTCGCCCCTGAAGACAAAACAAGATCTGCACTAGTCCTTCCTGGAAAACTATGAAACTTCGGAGCACGAGTTGAGTGGTGGCAGGAGGGGTACATCAAACGAGGATGATCAAATCAAACACACACTCGCTCTCTTTCCCTGTCCCCCTTTGTGTCTCTCTTGCTCTTGACGGCAAGAAAACCCCAAGGTTTGACATTAGAACACGAGCGCTTGACATGCATTCAGCAGTAGGGGCTGCGTTTTGACTTTGGCCTGCCCACCTGTGCTTTGAGCTGGCTAAACTAGGAGAAATGCTGGCCAAGGCAGAGGACATTGCTCTGCTCTGGAGAAGGGATTGTGACACCGCCATCTGCAAGAACGATCGCAGATGAGATAAAGGCCACAGCCTCTTCTAAAGAACCCTCTAAATTCAAAAGCATTTAACCAAGCTCTTTGAATCTAGCGAGAAGCCGTCTCATCAAATTAGCATGATGAAGTGATCCTAATGCTGCGCCCTATGACCTTCTGATATGCTCGCTGAAGGGTCTTGGCACTACCCAGGTAACCAGCTACTTTTCACCGTGTGACCTTAGCAATTTGCAGCGATTTTGTGAAAAATGAAGTCTGTCTGAAAAGGAGCCAGCAAACATCTCCAACTTCTTACAGCAGAGTTCCCCACTTGAGGCGGAAGGATGAATGGAAGAAAACCAAAAAATCAGTCTCTCAATGTCGGAAAATCCATAGCCGCCTGATCAGCTGGCACAGAAGACTTGGCGATCAGCGGTCAAATGCAAACGGAAACAATCTCAGATTGGGATTATTTCAAAGAATCACAAAGTTCACCGAAGGTGCAACAACCACATTGCACTATGCCATGATAAAGTGGAGATGAGGTATGCATTAACTGACCTCGCAATTTTGGCGAACCTGCTTTCCCAGGTGCGGGAGTATTGTGACCAACCAAGAGGAGGGTTTGAAGTGACGCCCAGAGGGAAATGTTCTGTCAGGGTGCTGGCAGACTGAGCTGAGAAATTAGATCTGCGCGCCCATCAGCTGGTCACTTCTTCCCTTGTCTTTCTTTGAGATGCTAGTTGCCCATGAGGCGTTTGCTACAGGTTCGCGCTCTAGCTGTGCATAATAAATCCTTTCGAGGGCAGAGTCAGGTCGTCAGAGCACAAAGCAGAACTCTCCTCGAAGACAACTGGCCATATGCAATGCCTCGCATGAATGATGGGGCCATTATGGTGGCCCTGACAATGCCTGTTCATAAGCTATAATCCACTTCAAACAACCAGTACTCGTCATAAATGAAACGTAACGTTGGGCGGAATGGACTGCCGGGGGTACGTACATGCTCATTGCCCACCAGCCCGGTTGAAACAAGAATCATCCCGGGAGCGGCGGGAACAAGCGGTGAACCGATCTGTCCCCCTGCGGGGGACCGTGGCTTGCCTGAGTCGGTCGCCGGTTTTGTATCCGATACCGACCGGGTGAGCGATCGCGTAACTACTAACACTTGGGAGTAGGGGACTTGCATGTCTTTTTGTGCCGAAAAAGAGTTCTTGGCGCTAACCCAGGGTCACGAACCGTAAAGCGCGGAGCCTAGCCGAATTTTGCGGAGCACCGAGTGTTGCACCTTATCGAACGTTCCCACGTCGGTGCCCAGTGTCATGGACAATTGGGCTATTTCCTTTCCTTACGGTTTGGCACAGCAACTATCGAAACGGAAAACTTCGATAATCCACCTGCTACGCCGCTTTGCTCCCGAGGCCCAGACTGCAAACCATTTGCGCCCTATTTGCCTATTTCGGGGAGCAGAATCTAGGATTTCGACGTCGAACCGGCCGAAATCGCCCGGGGCGCGCCGCCCCGCATACGGCGAAATCGAGCAAATCCGTGTACGAATCCTTCGGGTTGCCTAGAAAGGCAAGCCAATTACCGGTAGGCTGGTAGCCCCCACTCCTACAACGTGTGACCGCGCGCGCGCTGTCGACCGGAGTGCTGCTGAGCGCTGACCGGTTGGGAGCTTGTCGGAAGAAAGTGGAACCGGGTACTGAACGGCCCCTTGATCGTCACATCCGGCAGACAAGCTCGACGACAATGCAGATTCCAGAATCTGGCCGAGAAAGAAGGGCCTGAACAGTGAACTTTCTTTGTCATGCAAGGGGCGTTCAACAAAACGAAGCATTGAAGCGTTCCTATTCAGCACTGGCAGAATTTGCACTTCACCTTGAAGTTGCAGGAGCAGTAGCATTTCAATCACCTGAAGCCTCAGCACTGGGAAGCAAATTGTGAAGCAGCCTTTGCGTGGCATTGACAGAGACACCCGAGAGGCACGAAGCTCGCTGGCCGCTTCTTGCAGGTAAGGCATCTTGGTGCCTACAGTGAGCTGCTCGTACAGGGTCGTTTAGAAGTTCTCTTTACAGCATTCCCTGTCGGTCCTACAATGCAAAAGCTTCTTTGATGCACATCTCAGGCAATCTTGGGATGCCAGTCCCGTTCTATGGTCAGCTCCTGTTCAGTTGACAATGTAATCCAAACTTCTTCTTGACTAAGGGTCTGGGTGGTCTGCACCCCCGAAATGGATAACAATGCCATTCCTTATTTTGAAGGATCAGGAATCAGTCTAGCCTTTCAACAATCTGATTGCATACATTCTTCTCAGTAAGGCCGCCAGAGTTTCCTCGACATACATGGTATGAAAGTCCAGCACTGAGTGACTGATCCGCCACCTTCAGCACTTTCTCTTAGCAGCTAAATGAATGCCATGCTTACAATGCCAGGTCCACATTCAGAAGCGCCTTTCAGCTGCTAGATCGGCCACCACCACCAACAAAGCACCTCAACAGGTTCAAGTGAGCTCCGATCTCTTACCTTTTAAATCAGCATTGGCAGGTCTCTTTGTTGGTTGACCTCTTCACTCCTAATCACTCAGCGCGAGACTATGCACTCACTCATCCGGTCGTAGGTGGATGCGTCTGCGTTGGAGTACGTCAGCGTGCTTGACTCTGACGATTGGCGCGCAGAGCCACCTCGTATCAGTTTGGCGGAAACTTACATTTGAAGTTCGGTGTGTGTCGGCCGAACCACAAAGGCACTCATGTTCTTTTATGCATAGTCTTCGAGCGCCTGTAGCACTTGGCCCATCCGTGACTTGGTTCTGAAAAGCACTTTTTGATTGTGGTGGCAGTATAAAGGGCGCTATACACGCAAGTAATGGCACACGCCTTACAATGGTGCCCCAGGCTGTGAGTTTCAAAGCAGCTCTATCTAGTTCATATGTTTCTAGAGCTGAGCGGATGTTAGAACCTCTGACCCGGCACAGCAACCCATTGGTTTTAACGTCCATCATCTGAGCTCAGAGTGGAAGTTTTGGGTGGTAGCGTTAGGGGAGCATGATGGCAAGCACAACGTATGAGCAAAACTTTCTTCTTGGTGGTGGTAGGCGGGCGGCTCCTTTGTTTCATTTGAGCTACCTTCTGGATCCCGCTCTGCTCCCTTGTTTTTGAGAATTTCTGTCAATACGGAAGGTCTGAATCCGTACATTAACATGGTCCAGTTGGTAATTTCGATGCTATGTGAAGCCTGAGTCGTTGTTTGCAATCGGTTTTCAGCTAACAATGACCTGGGTCTGAGTGAAGCAGACTCTACATGATGACTTTGTTATGCAGCCTTCCTTATGGAATTGCATGCCTCAGCCAGTCGTGTTTCCAAGAATTTTGAAAGCCTTTTTCCAGAACCATGTTTCAGAGATCTGGCTAAAAGGGACAATTTTGAAGGTATTGGCAATATAGTAGAAACAGACTGATAACATATCTTGGTAGAGAAGGGGCCAAACGAAGTGTTCACAGGGAGGAAAAATGCTAAATATGTACATGCAGAAGGTTGTCCAGGAGAAGGAATTGACATCTGCTTAGTTCAAGCCCTTTGCCCTGCTTTCCATACCAGTCGTAAAAGACTTACCTCGAAGGAGAATGACAACGAGTGATTGTATATCTCGCTACAACTTCTCTTCACGAATTGAAATGGCTTGCAAGCTCCTGTCATCTTAGGAACCCCGTTGTCTCCGTCTTCTGAGCTGTTTGTTTGTGCTCTGCAGGCCTGTGTGCTTTCCAACTAGTCCTCTTCTCCAAGGCATCCACAAACGGCAAGCCAATCAGGCTCAGGTCACTTCCTTGCCGAGAAAGACACGTGTACGTCCAGAGCTGAAACGAACTATAACAGCAAGCATGGCTTCCGCAGAAACTGCCTCGGTGAGTGAACGAAAACATGAAGAACTTGGAGCTGGTGAAAAGCACAGGTAGCTAAGGTGTTGCCATCGTAGAAAAACATAATTTCGGGCTTGTAACCTCTTTCGAACGTCGAAGCCCACAAGAGAAGAAGGGTCTCGAGATAGCTTCTGATTTCGCATTGTCAGACGCTTGGTGAGACCCACTCAAGCATTTCGCCTCCTCTAAAAATGCACAACATAAGCCTTCGCTAGGTGCCTCCCCCGCTCCCTGTTATTGAACTAGCCTGACTCAGTATTCAATCAGCAGGCGTCTTCTGCGACAGCGAATCTGGTGAAAGGCTGCTTTATATCTAAAGGTCGGCCACCTGTTCATGGGCTCTAAGACTATTTAGTATCATTCGTGTTCTTTGTTGGGAGCTGCCCCCTGATGGGCAGCTGACATCTGACTCGTTTCTCGCTTATGCTGTGTGCAGTTCAAAATGCCGGTGATCCCAGACGATTATGCCGAGCAGCTCAAGAAGATGGGCCTGCCTTCCTACTGGGAAGAGGTGAGAAGCAGCGCGCCGACCGCCAAGTCCGGCTGCACAGAAAGCCTTCCATTTTGTTAGCTGACGGACTGAGGAGGTGAAGATGAGACGCATTTCAGGGGGGTGCTGAGCGGGGTGTCCCAATCGGTTGTCGACTTATCTCTACGCTCACATTCCAGGGGCTGATGCTGACCTGAGTGGCACAGGTGCATGTTCTGCTGAGACACTCTGTCTTCATCCCTCTCGAGGACCCCGCTTGTCCTCAGTCTTCTACTTTTTCCGGTCAAAGACGCATGCTGAATCTGCAGTAGCTTGAAAACAAACCTCTTTGTCACAGGAAAATTCTGGATTCGAAGCGCTATAATGCGATACAGCTAGCAGTACAGAAGGTGTGATCGCGCTTGGTCCATTGCCCGCTTGCGCAAAGCAAGTGACTTGGCGCGAGAAAGAAGGCAAAAGCTGAACAAGAAAATTATGTATTGTAACCTCGATGTCACCGTATTTTCGCAGAACAAGCAGCGCGACCCGCGGTACCAGTGGATCCACCCGGCCGCGGAGGTGCGCGACAAGCCGCAGTACAAGGGCGGGAAGGGCCTGTTTGCGACGCGCTTGATCAAGCAGGGCGAGAAGTACTTCAACGGGGAGTTCATGGCGGACGGCATGGGGGAAGTCGTGGACATCCCTACGCTCAACACGTGGCCCCTTGACAAGCAGATGCTCTTCCTGCATTGGTGTGCGCAGGTGGGTGGATACAATCAATCACATCAACGCTATCTTATGGCTTTTATGTTTTGGCGTTTGTTGCACTGGCGTTGGGCCTTCTGGCGGATTTTCTTGAGTCAGAGTGTTGACTCCCGCAATCGACGATTCGATCAGAATAGAGGTCGCTTCCTTGAGGGGGCGTTCCCTGCACTAGCGCCGTTCTGACACGCGCAAGAGGTGAATCTCTTTTCCGTACAAATTTAGGCGTTGAAAATTGCGCTAATGCAAGCATGACAGAAGGGCATCTTGTAGACTGCGTCGTATCTTGTTTCTGTGGTGGCAGAGCAATGCGAAGTCGCCAGCCTTGGCTTCTTGAAAGTTGTCAAGCAAGGGTGTCTGCTTCTTCAAGCGATAAAGGAAGATTGAGGCACCATTTTCCGCAAGCCAGACCTTGACCGCGATGCTGCACGAGCGACTGCTTCGTACATATGGACTTCTTCGCTTCTGACCAGGGTCAATTCCAATTTTGCGCAGAACGCACCATCCTCTTTCTTCGTTGACGACAATTTCCCCATTACGATAATTGCTTTGAGGTCCTCGCTCACAAACCTACCGTTTTCGGCCGTTATGGTTGGGATTTTCTTTTCTCCCCGGCTCCGCGACACGATGCGAATTTAGAGTTCGCGAAACAGGATCGTTCATGGAAGTAAGGCACGAAGACGTACCATTTGGATTAACAAGCCCACAATAAGCTCTAAACATTTTCGCGGCAATTTTACTATGCTCACGTGTTGTGTCTGCGGTCTACAGATCAGCGCGACCGAGATTTTGTCGCCCCGTTTGGACGAGCAGGGCCAGCCAGAGGACTTCGGCGCTTTCGTCAACCATAGCTGCGACCCGAACGTCCTGTGAGTGACCTCGAGCAATCAAAATCTGATGCGCAGGCCAAACTCGAACCTTGAGACGTCTGCAAATTTGGGTTCTTTCAGCATGTTACGGCTGTGCTTAGGAAACTGAAGAACGGTGACAAGGTCGGTTCTGCTAACGAATGAAACTTTGGGTTGATGCTTCGCGAGTTGCCTTGTTCGCATGTCATTCTGAGAGAGTTCTCACGCAATGACGAGCAAGCAGTTTGAATAGACTCGAGGCAAAGATTGCACGCACAAATCTGTATACTCGGCGTGTCTGTACCGCGGAGAATGTAGAATGCTATTCACGAATCAGTGCTCACTTTTGGAAGGGGTCAAGGAGGGAGTCATGTAGAGCACTGGAGGATGCAACCTACTTAAAGAGGCCGACGGATGTCTACAACCGGACCCCAACAACCTAAGGAGGTGGTGCTTCCATTCGGTCAAGCTTTCGGAGAACAAGTACTTACCACCTTGTTCTCTGTTGCAGCTTCCACAACGGTTCCTTCGACATGGTGGTGCGCCGTGACATCCAGCCGGACGAGGAGATCACCATCGATTACGGACAGTACATGATCTCCGAAACGTCCGTCAAGGAGTTCAAGGACACCCAGTGCGGCTGCGGCGCCATGGTTTGCCGCGGGCACGTGACGTGGAGGGATCACCTGAATCCCAAGTTGATAGAGTTCTACGGGACAAATTGGCCCCCTCACGCGATTGAGAGTCAGATAAAGCACGGGGTCAGGAGCGCCAACTAGGTGGAGTATTTGGGCTCTCGTTGGATGTGAGTAGGGAGGAACAGGTTAAGACTAGGTTAAGACTGACACGAAGGTTGGGCAGTGTTACGGTGACTGGACGGCATTGCGTTTGGCTTCAAAGTACTAAGGAAATGCAGATTTGGTGGCGTTAACGGGACCGACATCGTAGCTTTGAAGACACTTAAAATTGTCCTAGCCGGATGAAAATTTACAATTTTGGGCGAGATGCCAAATGTAGATCTCGTAGTGCAGAGTGATTCAAGCCCCAGGGCGGTCACTGTCTTGCGGCGCATAATCTTCGTGCACGGATCGAAGGAGCCCTCGATCATCTTTTGAGTATACTTGTACCACTTACATGATTGGTGATTACGTGCACGTCAAATTTCTCAATCAGTACGCACGCTCACGGGCCCTTCAACAAAAATTCTGAACCGTCGATCGATGGGGGCAGCCCTCAACTTCAAGCCTTTGAACCGTCCGATGGGGTTAGCATTTGTTGCGCTCTGCCAACCGCAAATGCGAGCCCTAAACTTCGTCGGCGACGTTTCCAGAAAATATTTGAGTGAGGGCGTCGGCGGCCGCGTTCCCGAACTTTGATTTTGACACATCTAGCCGGCTGCCGGACAAAAGGCGGGTTGTGTCAAGGGGCCCGAACTTAACGGCTGCATGAACTTCGGACATTATTGCCTCCCTTATTGACATGACGTTTTCGCGGTAAGGCTTTTTATTCGCGATCCTATTGGCTAAACCCTTACCGTTTTTACCACGTGGCCTTGACTGGGTTGACTCGTCAAGTCCAACCCCAATTCTATCCACCCTAAACGTAAACACTTAAAAGGTTCCCCGGGCGATGATCTCATTGTACCCGGCGGGTCGGCCTAAGCTCCAAGCCACCTTAGCCGACTCGCCCGGTAGGCGTATACCGTGCCCATCCACCGTGTACAAACCTCGGCAAGTCCATCATGCCCAAACCAAAAACTAAACCGGAACCCCGACACCCCGAACAACTTTAAACCCCGTCTTCACCCCGAAAAGGCCTCCCGGTTAGGGAGGCCATTTTCATTGAAAAGACCGTCGATCGACCGGTCTTGCATCCACCTAATGAGCATTTAACATGCATGATTAATCGATTTTTAACGCGCGTGCTGATATGCCAGCCTGAAGCGCCGATGCATCAGGGCGCTTATTAGCTAGTTGGTTCTAGTTGACTCATAAATGCAATAGGCACAACAGATGCGATTGTCCAGCTGACAATAGTCTGGAGGAGGGTATCTGGGGCCATGCATTATTTGGTATAGTAATTGCATCATCGTGCAACACAGTGACCCAGCGACATGCCGGAACGTAGCGTGACAGTATATGCCTTACAGTATCAACGTGCCCCTGCAACATCAACTGATTCAGGAGCGAGTAGACTCATACTATACATTGGCTGTCTCGAAAGTTCAAGGGGATTCATGTTCCGTTTCCACCTGAGCCTATATCCGCATTCATCTGCAGTTCAGACACGCAATTTCTTAGCAAACACCCTACTCGTCAATCGATTGCCACGAATGCAGATCAAAGATTGTCAACGTTGAACATACAGCTATAGCTTAGAAGCCTCCGCTTCTCGAGGCAATAAGAGAGCACGAGTAGCACAGTGCTTATGACTCCGCAACGAATCGTCTCCACCATCCATTGCATAGGCTTAGAATAATGATAGATAGTAAGGGCACGGTTTTGAGTCGAGTGCCTCAAAGCCGAGCATCCTCCAGAGCGCCTCCATGTGGGCTTTTGCGGCCGCCCTTGTCGCCCCCGGAACCGCAATGTTTGCAAACGGCTCTTCGAACTCCTCGGACGGGACTAGGTCGGGGTCTTGTTGGAACAGATCGGCAACACCTTCTCGATGCAGCCGCGTCAATAGCTCTACAGAGCAGCTGCCATTTCCAAACGCGGCCTGCGCACAAACAAGATCAACAGATACTGTTGCAAGCGGGGGTGAAAAGCGGCGGGAGAGGCCTTCGCACAAAGCTCGGATCACGGACTTGCAAGATCGCAGGCCCCATATCGGTTCGGGGGTCAGGCGGCCGTTTTCAACTCGAAGTGACCGGTTCCGATTGGCGATCAGAATGTCCCCGATTGAAACGTCAACCGCCTAACAAAGACGATAAGACGGGCTGTCTAAATCCCCACGCATGCGAATCTCAAATGGGTACAGAAAAACACGATTGATAAGACTTCGCGTATTGAGAGACGCTGTTTTGTGGTTTTGTGGTCTTTCCCTGGTCTTTCTTTGAAAGAAGGTCGGACAAGTGAGCGCGGTGAAAAGACTGGTCGTACGAGGAGTTTCTTCCCTTGTTCTGCAAACTTTTTGGAGGCACACTCAAACGGCATTCGAAGGAGAAGAAAAAAAGGAGTGCTGGAATGGCGGGGCTTACTCCGTGTAGCCCTGAATAGATCATTCTGCCCACTAGGTGTGTACGCGGCTGCGGGAGAGTGTGAATGTGCGGCCTGATGCCAAACGCCGTCAGCATGTTCGCTTTCAACAGGTCAACCCCGTAGACGCGCCGCATCCAATCCTGCAATCGAGTAGGATCTAATCATCTTGTTTCGAGATCGATGCTAGGGGTTTGCCGGGTGCGGAAAAATTCTTACTTTGGAAGCGCATTCACGGGCCGAATGCGCTTCCTTTTACCTTACTTCTTTTTGCCGGGCGAGCAGCGGCAGTCTGGGATTTAGAATCGCGTTCACAACCTACGTGCCAGAGCATAAGACTTATGATTCACGTGGTTCGTCGGAGCCGAGAGTCGTTTGGCCCGCCCCCGCACAGAAAGCACAGAGCGACTTCAGCCGAGGATAGTTGGGCTAAAGACCCGCAGCGCGGCAACAACAATCACTTTGGCAAGTCCGAGGTTCATCAACGACGTTTTGTATCGGGATAAACCTCGAGGGAACGGGTGGGGTTACATTGGGGGGGACTACAGTGAAGAGGACTGCGGTTAACGTCCTTATCAGGTTTAAGGGTGGGCTAAAGGTGCTCGGGAAATCAGTATCTCAACGAAACGAAATGTTGCTACAATGTCCAGCATTCACAGCCATGCTGCGTGCGAGCATGTTGCGCTGCTTTGAAAGCGACGGCAAACGCGGCGATGGGTGCCATCTCGAAAACGCCCACGCACCCTCAACCAGAGTCCGCCGCCCACGTGCGCATGAAGGTCAAAATCAGAATAATAAGGGGCAAAAATAAAAGCCTGCCAGCCTGGGACGGGTATTTTTAGCTTGGGGGTTAGGTGAATATGGGTGTGGAGCAGGTGAATTGTTGGGTTAGGTTTGAAGTGCTGATTAGGAGCTTATTATTCCTGGCTCTTGTAATTTCTGAACCAGCGTTATCACCCACACTTGGCGAGCAAGGTGGCTTGCCCTCACCTGGATGTAATAGCCCCCTTGCCTCCCGTTAACCTCGATCAGCTTCAACCCCGTTCGAGTGGATTTCAGCTCCACGCTGAAGACACCGTGGTTCAAGCCGAGAGCCCGACAAATCCGGGCGGCAGCCTGGCGGAGCGACTCCTGAACGCCACTGCGGAAGGGGAGGAACGGTGAGCACGGTTAAATTTGTCTCAGTTTTATCTTGAGTTAGGTCTATGTTGAGTTAGATCAGTACCGCGGGCGCAAACAAAATAAAAATCTAAAGCCAGACTTAACATGCTCTCCATCCGTACCGACTCTAAACCCCAAAACCAAACCCACCCCCCCCCCGGGCATGACGTAACTCAAATAGCCGCTACTCAACGTATAATCCAGACTACTCACACGGTTCACAGGCACAAGGAGTCGCTCCCGAGCACCGCTGTAAGAGGAGGGGGGGCATGGGCTGCAAACGCGCGGGAGCTCTGGTCGTTTGCGAAACGCACACGAAAGCCCACGAAAGCCCTTTTCCAAGGACCGTAGCTTCTCAAGCAAAGCAACATTTCCTTCCGGCGAATCGACCATGTGAGCGCAGTGTGAGAAGGCTTGTCTACACATTTTCCAAGACCTCCGTGCTTCTTCCGGCAACATCCGAACCACGCAGGTGGACAAAAGCGGCTCAACGCTTGAAGGCAGCCCGAGGCTCACTCCTGCAATCCGCTCGGGCAGGCTGCGGATGTCTCGTTGAAGTAAGGCTTCCGGCAAGGCCCGACGTCGTATAAGAGGGCGGCGACCAGCTGGCCATCGAACATGATGATGCCAACCTCATGGGAGGGCCCCTCGATGTACTCCATCAGCAGTAGGTCACACCTGCAAATAACGAGGCGGACGCTTCTGCAAGGGAATGGTCACGGCGGCAACTGTGTCAGATACGACTGAAATCGGTCCCAAAGTGCCAAGAGCCGTTTTGTACAGCTGGCGGTGTACCTGGGAAGAAGCGGATCGCAAAGCTGCTCAGAAGGGCTGACACGGTTGGAATTACACTGTTGCATCGACTGTTGGTCCGCTTCAAGATTGACTCAGGCACCTTTCTTGACTCATCTAGAGCCTCTTTCGTGTGAAGTTCGAAACCAAAGGGCGCGTTGGTTTCAAAGAGGATCCAGACCGGGGCCTAAGCGGAGTATCTCGCTCCGGAATAGTGGCGGATGAACCGGAACGATGCCCCGGTTCATGGCTGCTTTCTGAAGGATAGGAACCGGTTCTCACAAATCGGAGCCATTTCTTCTGTAACGGTTTCTTTTCTGCATGAACCGGCCTTGAACTGGGGCATACCTCCAGTTTATTTGCCATTTTTTCCGGAGCGAATTGCTCCGATTCGGCCCAATGTATGAATCCAAGGCTCCCTGTGCACCCGGTGAACGGGTAGGATTTGCTCGGATTTCGGGTGGTACGGTTGTGTAGGGCGTTTTCGTTGGGTTTACGGATCGGGTTAACAATAACAGGATTATGGATCTTATCAAAACACATATGGGATAGTCTAGATAGTGTTTACTGGGAGCAGAACTTGCAAAACTGGTTCCCACAAACGGCGATCGACAAGGGAGTTACCACTATTCGACCCGTAAGAGATCGTCGTCGTAGAGCCATCATGCAAGGCCCGTCCCGCACGACTCCCATAGAATCGTCAGCAGCAATTCTTGCACACGTGGCCATCGGAAGGTTCTCGCCACTTACCCAAAGGCTCGACCTATTGGCGAGCCCGTTAATGAAAGGGGAATCTCCTTGTACTTCGCCCGCGCCTCCTCCAAGGTCTTGGCTAGGTACACCCCGGTGGAGGCGGACCCATGCTCGGGCTTCAGCATCGCGGGTCGCCCTTCCAGGTCCTCCCAGGCGCGGACCAGAGCCGCTTCGTCCGGTAGCCGGTAGATCTGCCCCGAGCAAAAACCGTGCAGACGGTGAAAATCAGGCGGACCGCAAAAACGAGAAAATGGCTGGGGGACGACCAAGAATTGCAGCGCTGCCGTCCAGATGTTGACGTTGAAAAATGAACGCTCCAGATCTTTCGTTTGTGCTTGGTCAGACACGGTTTGTCTGACCCATAGTATCGGAATTAGTTCTGTCAAAGTTGACGACTCCCTGACTAAACCTTGCAGACCGGAGTCCTTATGTCACGAAATCGGACGGTTGCGCTGCGTTTTCGGCCATCGCATTCTTCTGCGGTCCGCCTAAAATAGGGAACACTCTATGCAGATTGTATGGACCTGCCTCGCGTCAAGAGTCGAGAGGGAGGACTGCGTGCAGGCACCCAAGCAAATCCTCGAAGCGAGCGCGCAACTCGTTGGGTTCTATGTGTGCTAAAATAGTGCGATTCTGACACAAGCACTGGCATCGAGTGCCCTTGCAAGGCAAAGGGCCGAACCGGGTCGCCGTTCGAAGCGGGCAAAGTCCTACTTTGCTAGTGTCAGTCGTACTCCGCTGGCTTCGAATATTATGCCACATTGAAACACTCAGCTGGCTCCAACAACCCGCTGTCTTGAATGGTTTTGCTGGCTTCAAACATTCCTGTGACCTCAAATGGCGTAGACCTGGGGGCTGGACCGGACGTGATCCACAGAAATCCGGCCCGGGGTTCAAAGGTGACTCGGTGACGCAGACATTTCACACCGGCTCTTGAGCTCCTGATTCTTTAGCCACTCCAGCTGGATCTCCATTCGTTCCGACCACCGGAGCCCCAACGGAACCCTTGGAAGCAAGCAGCTTGAGCCTTGCACCTTGGACGCGAACGCACTCGTCGGCGGTCCGTACGGACGCTCCCCGGTCGCGCGCATCAGGGCTTCCAGCGTCCGAAACTTCGACTTGGCCAGGGCTTGGGCCTCGTACGAGTTGCCACGTGTCCCAAGGAGGTTGTTGACCAGGCCGGCCAGAGGCCCGTGCTCCTCCCAAACCGTCAAGCAGCCGTCGACTGTGAGCCGCCTTTCCTGCAGAAGACAGGCGGAGTGTAGGGGCTTGGACTCGCTGGGGAACAGCAGGAAATCGTGTCGCTAACGTCTAGTCTGAAAGATAGACGCTCCAGATCTATCGTTGAGAAAAGTATTGTCCGGTGTGGCCAGACCCGGTGCGAGAACGTTTCCTACTGCAATCGGGCTGCCAATGGCTGAGTCTTGCACACTGGAGTTGTTATATTGAAGATGGGGTGGCTGCGACACGATTCTGGCCAACAGTCGTGAACTTCTGCGATCCGCCTGAAGAGCACTCGAGGCGCGGGTTGCACGTGTGCAGCAACTGCAGGGGGGCGCACCAATCTGGACGTTACACTGCTCAATCTGGACGATCACTACCTGGGGAAAAGCACTACACGACGAGAGGGCACGACTCGCAACTTCTCAGAGATTGGCATCAATCAAACGCCCCGATCAGGTGTTCCCTTGTACTACATGGAGACTGAGGACGCTGATCCTGGATGTCCCTGGTCTCGTACTGGCATCTGGGTTTCCGGCTTTTTACTATCTTAACCACTTCGGCGGCTTCATGAGCGCATCGAAGCCCTGAGGTCGCCTATAACAGTGCGACCTTAGGAGCCGACCGTTGTGCGGTCGCGATTTTGTTAAGAAAACCGAAACCCGGGAACCCACTCTTTTCATGTCAACCAGGGCCATAAAGAACCCTGGTCTTGCGGTGAAGCAAAGGCTGCTCGCCGCCTTTCTGTGTGAATCACTAATATTGCCTTCTTATCAAGCCTAGCTGACACCGCAAAGGGATTGCCACCACAATTACGGGCAAACCGTCTCGTCCAACCATCTAGGATCGCTAGTTATCACTACCCGTTGGACCTACGAGAGAAACAAACGAGAGTGGACTGTTTCCCAGGGAACAAAGCAGTCCAGCCAATCGTAGGCTTATGAAGCGCCGGCGCATACGCGATGCTCACCTCGAGGGCCTCCACGATTCTGGCGGCATGCTGCCGGTCGAGCTCGGGGGAATGGAACTCCATGCCAGGGACGACGATGAACGTCTCCACCAGCTCGCGCGCAAAGTGACTTGCGTCTTCGTGGGCGAGGACGACCCGCAAACCTAGTTTGCGCGTGTGCTCCCAGATGAAACGCTTTGTGTAGCCACCTGGGGGAGGGGAAACGAAAAATTTATGACAAGGTAATTGGCAAATAGGAACGCCTTCCGACTGTAAGAAAGAAGGCAAACAACAACGCGCTCTGGATGTAGGAGAGAAGACGGATCTAAGGACAGAAGAGAGAGAAGGCAAATGAAAGTTGCATTTCGGATGGAAGAGGGAAGGCAAGCAAACACCCCAAGTTACTACGATGTGAAGGCGCGTATCAAAGATTCGTCTAAGACATCCAATCGACTACGTCAGCTTTACGAGGGTATTGAAAGGGGAAGCTGCGGTTCCCTGCTCAGACCCCACCGTCAACAACGACCTTGAAGCAGGTCGGAACCCGATGAGACCCGTTTTGCAACTGATTTCGGGAAGGTCTGCCGTGTTGAGGTGCGAAGGTCATTTTACCTGCTCCCAAGATGAGAATCCTCTTTCCTCTCAAGAGGCAATCCTGAGACCTTGACACCATGTTGGCAACCCAAAGACTGGCGCTCTTGGAGAGTGACACGGATGGTGTCAGCAGGTTCCGGCAGCATCTCCAGTCCGGCAGGACCTGTTAAGAGCATGACGAACTGTAAAATCTAGAGAGATTCAGAGCAGCTGTATCAATCAGCAAAGTCTCGCCTCCGGCCAGCTTCGCATCTTGTGCAGATCTAAATCTCACAAGTGAAGTCGTTATTGATAGATGGATCGCATTACAAGAGTTAGGGTCTCATCAAGGCCAGGCGACAAGAGACAAGCACAAAAATACACCCCGTTTTATTCCTTTCAGGCGCGGTCTAATTGCCACACGAGCTTCCGAGTCTGATAAACGGCCTACGAGCATCCTTTCTGCATAAAAGCGATACATACATGTAACTTTCCCACCAACTCGACCTCGCAGCTGATCACGGCGACCCTCCTCCCAAACGGGGTCACTCAAATCTAAGCTGAGCTCCGCACGAAGTGCTGAGTACTGGTAGAAGACCTCATCCGGCAATTACCAAACTGCGAACCCGGGCAAACCCCTCAGCCAGATTCTGGG
The DNA here is from genome assembly GCA_000708835.1 of Klebsormidium nitens. Lineage (NCBI taxonomy): Eukaryota > Viridiplantae > Streptophyta > Klebsormidiophyceae > Klebsormidiales > Klebsormidiaceae > Klebsormidium > Klebsormidium nitens. The sequence continues at coordinate 66,940 of DF237154.1, read as the reverse complement.
TCACTCTCTTTCTGAGTATGGTGGAACTGGTAAGTATCTTGACGGAGCGCAAACGCCAGTACCCGCCTGCGTAACATCGCAATCGAAACTTCTTGACGTTCTGGTTCGTCGGTCAGACCTTTCCGATCCGACTTTCCGAGTCGAGGTGTTTAGATGGCCGTTATTGCTGTATTGCGGCTGTCCGGATTCGACTCCTTTGAAACAGTGTCGTCTACCCCTGTTGCAAGTAGTATGGGACCAGCTTGAAGAAAGTGGGACACGCACCTTGATAACAAATACACGGACGGCCTGGTGGGCGGCCGCCGCAGGGGCGACGAGCATGTCGACGCCGAGGAAGTCCGTCTGGCAGCCAGCGCCTCCCTTTTGGACGTCCTTCAGCGACGTCTCGGAGTCCAGGATCAACTGCACAATGGAGCATGGCCGATGTCAGAATGACCGCAGGATGCGAGCAGGAAAGACAGCGCAGAGGTCTATGAGACAGTCCGGAGGTCCAGAATAAGAGTGCAGAGTCCAATTCAACAGGGCAGAGGTCCACACCACAGTTTGCAGGCGTCCAAACGACAGCGCAGCGGTCCGAACGACGGCGCAGGTTCCGAGGCTCCATGGAAGAGACACGAAGTCTCGGCAGAGCAGCCGACCTTCTCAGTTACTGCAGTGAGCCCAAAACTCAGAACGTGCGCGCGAGCACCAGCGCCTCACCCGCGCGAGTCTCTCGGCAGTGCTGGAGACCGCAGTGCGGATGTCTTCCCTGGCCGCGTCGGATGCTCCCCAGGCCTGGAGCACGGCATCGAGATCGACGGCGCTGCTGCCTCGGAACCGGATCGGACGGGCGAGGCTCCCGCTCACGGCGAGTAACGCGACGATTTCCGGCTCGCCCCAGGGGGCACGTGCCACCAGCGCGCGCACTTTGAAGCCGAGCCGCTCGACGGGGAGCTCTAGGAAAACGAGACACGTCATCGGACAGGCCGGCCTAGACAAACTACGGCCTTTCAAAAGCAACAAAACGACGGGAGACTTGGGGGAAGGAGCTGTGCCACTGACCGACCAAACGCTGGCCAGCCTGGAGGGGGGCCATATGATCCAACCGAGTGCAGTTTGTTTCCATAATAGCTTGGGCCAAGCTTGGATCGAGCGGACTGCTAAGCATGCGTCGGGTGCAACACCAGTTGAAGAGACAAGCCGGGCCTGACTAGCAACTTTTCAGGTTACACTAGAAAGTCTTCTAAGAGAAGTCCACTTCTCGAGCGATGCCCCCCCAGTGAAGAGCTTAGAATCCAACTCGAATTTTCTCCGTTCAGCCCCGGACAAGGCGGCCGCGAGGACGCGCGGTGCCCGCTGCCAAATCCCTGCCGGGCGGCCAGTTCTTGAACAATTTTGCCGAGTTTTGGCTTCTTAAAGTGACTCCTCTGAACCCTTTTCCAACCCTTGAGCATCTTTCTCAAGGAACGTTGCAGCTAGGTCGGAAGAAGCAGTACCCCGAACCGGGAGTCTGAGGTCCGATCGATAATGTTCTGGCGGAGCTTTTCTGTCTAAAGGAATCTCCGTTAAGCTCTTCATGTGGTGCAACCCCGATTTCGTTCGCAGGGGTTGCGTTGGGATACCAAGAAGGAAACTTTTCACTCAGCTTAGACACCTATGCCTGTCTGGGATCCGGCGGCCCTCTGATTCAACCAGCCACGAGAACGGCCGGATCAAGGCTCTTGCGTCTTGACATTTGCTACAGGGGTAGGAACAAAAACAAAAGCCGTGATTACAAAGCCGCGCCTGACCCTTACCACGTGCATTCTCTACGTCGCTCCTACCGCTCCTCCGCAACCTGGCCCGACGGAGAGCAGCCGTCCAACCGGTCCGCTCGGAGTGCCGCCACAGCTTCAGACAGTCCGGCCCGCGAAGCGGCGTCCAGCCAGGCGGAGTCCGGCGTCGGCATCTGCACCAGACATATCGTGTAACGAGGATGGAGAATTCTCGGTTTCCGGCGTTTCGCCCACTGCACCCCTTCCTTCTCAATGAGCTGAACGCTGATTCAAGACGGCAAAAATGATGAGCAATGATTGTCTCGAGTGGAAGGTGAAGTTTCTCAGCACCTGGGGCACCCCCAAAGCTTTAGGCGTGTTGGGCTTTGTCTGAGAGCACATGAGTCCTTTCAGTGTCAATCTGCTTTGTCACTGAGACAGCCAGCGCCTGAGGACTATTCCGTATGGCTGTAGCGCCTCTCATCGGCCAACTGGGGCGTCGACGATTCATATCGGGCAGCGTCTCTAATTGGCCGACTGGGATTCGAGTCGAAACCGACCATCGAACTCTTTGCAAGCACGACGAAATGCTGCGAACATGGCCGGGCTGGGTTCGACATCGGCTGACGTTCTCTATCAAAAGGAGCCACCATGTGCGGTCAACCCCTTTTCTGACCCACCTGGTTAGGTTGCGGAATGACCGGCTGAATGCTCGACACAAACTCCTCCACCACGAAAGCCTCGTCTCCGGAGGCACGTAGCAGCCCTAGCACATGCGTGGCAACGCCGCGGACGTCGGATGAGTCCCAAAACGAGGCACGACTGCAATCGGACGTCCGGGACCAGGCTTGTCCATTGCTGAGCTGTCGTGTGCGACTCAAGATGCTAGAAGAAAGCGCAGTCTGGCAACGAAGAGCCGATCGAAGAGCCTGCAATCCGGCAAGAACAGCCGTAATAGGCTGAGTCCGGGGTTTTCCCACATGCAGGTGGGGCTCTGCAAAGGTGGAGTGAGAAGCGGTGCAGGATTACCTGCTCGAGGCCCCGTCGCTGCTCTTGACCACCAGCACACCGCTCGGCGGTTTGCAGAAAGCTTGGATGTTGTCGATCAGGCGCGCGTCCTCCTCTTGCTCTGTATCTACGGCGACTACTGTTCCGCATTTGCCGCGACCTGACGAGGGTGAAGGTCACGCTTTTGAGCTGGGAACGAAACGCTGGAGAGGATAACCGACCATGGAAGCAACCGTTTCATTTGAGCTCAGTGGTTACAAACAAGATGAAATCAGTCGCAAGCTGGTTTCAAACTGGTTTCTTGCACGCAACAGCACCTAAAGTACAGAATTGTCAGCAGGTGATGTTTCGAACGTGTTGCATTCATCTGTGGGTGTGGACGGGGACAGGACAGGCAGTGTAAACTCCTGAGGCAAGGATTCGTCAAATTGTGAGATTCCACAAGCAATATGGGCCTCTTCCTTAGCCCAAATCGGCCATAAAAACCGAGGCGCCAAGTAACTGACGTCAAAGATTGACCCGAATTGAGATTATTGCTCGCAGTATCTCAAGGGCGGTGGGGCTGACATACTGTTGAACATTGATAGGGCTCAAATCCACTTTGGGTTCCAGAAGCGGCAGTGTGCAAGAAGCACTCTGGCAGCCCTGGGCAGACGTCTCACTAGCAACCTTTTGTGCCTCTGCGCATCGTGCAGTGGCGAACGTAATGCTCCGGGGATTCGCCAACTCGCTGTCTCGAGTTAACAAGGAATGCCAGTGTAGCGTATTTGAGGTGAGCTTATTGAGGGCATGGCACGGGCCAAGCGCGCACTCAAGCCCAGGGGCCAGAAGGCTGGCATAAGCATTTTCCAAACCTGCGAGAAGAAGATTATGCACATGAGGCTGGGGCAAAGTGCAGGTTTTATCTCTCTTAAGCTCTTCATTGTTCAGGTGGCATCATCCTAGGTCCTTGCGAATCAGTCTGACTCTGCACATTTTAGAGACGAGAGAGGTAATGAAACATCAGATTGGACTGTTTCTGCAGCGATTCAAGCAGGAAGCGAGGAGATGGTGCCTCTGCGGTTGCAATAAACATTGAGAATCGAAGCCTAGTGACGATTCAAGCTGCCAACCTGAGATAGAGCATTCGACCACTGACCTACTCTGTCAACATGTGATAATTTGGCCAAATAGGTGACCTTTCGTGGTGGCACAAAGTCCTCTAAAAGGGCAACACCACCCCCATCGAAGGAGACTGCTCTCCTGATGAAGAGACGCTGGGTGTTAACTGGATTCCCCTCCTCGTTGTGGTTGACTTGCCGCCTCTCCAGCCAAGAAGGCTCCAGTACCATGAGGATATTGCCTCTGCATCAGTTGATGAGAAGTTAGCACCGCCAACCGACCAGACTTGATAGATGCTATAGATTTGATGTGTGCTTTTGCTGTCTAAGTGAATGGCATGACTGCATTGGTGCGGAGCCCGGACAGGCCTGCTAACCTTACAGATTAACCTGGACGGTCATTGCGGTTTGATTGAGTATCACTGAGCACAAACGGACGCCTCAGCATCTCAAACAAGGGTGCCCTTGGTTTGACTACAGACCCTGAGGTCCTTCCTCTATGAAATGGCCGATGGTAGAGGCTCGCTGAAAGACCACTTAGCCCTATCCAGGTTTAGCTCTTCCTACCAGCATAGACATAGTTGGCTTTGGACACGAGCAGGAGACACATCATCGGTGGACTGATGGCTGCAGGAGGTGGTACATCATCAGTTGATTACAGAAGGCACAAGGCAGAAGGCACAAGGCAGTTTCAGTGGTCTTCTCAAAGATATCAGCAGACCAGGAATCACCTGCTCTGCTGTGCACCCTGCAAGCAGATCGGCATCGATTCCAACGGTGGCCCAAGCACAGCAATGGTCACAAGCTGCTCTGTATTGCCGGAGTCGTTCAAATGGACGCCGTTCAAAGGCGGCTTGGAAAGTTCTTGGAGCAAGTGATTGAGCTGACCAATGCTCTCACTACAGGCTACATCGGCCAGGAGCTCGGTTTCTCGCTGCTCCAATCCATCTAGCATTGTCAGTTTCTTGAGTTCAGTCCCCATAATGAAGCTGCTATGGGGGAGAAAGCTGGGGTGCTGCAAGGAGCTCACGCTCACATGCTGGAGGAGAAGCAAGCATCTTAGGTCTCTCAGGAGGCGCGTGCGCCACGGTCATTGCAGCATCAATTGCTCGACTCTTCCTTTCTGATCTCTCCTTCCAATGTGCTCTCTCAGATGACTGAATGAATGTAAGATGTAAGCTTAAGAGTGGTGGACCTCAATTCTACTTTAACCTTAGGCTTCAGTTACCTTGGCTACTCTTTTGCACGACACTGCATGATTGATGAATGATAAAATATATAGCGCAGAATTTTATCAGGATTCGTCTGCAACTTCGCTCTAGATCGTCGAGCAAAGTCCTGGACTTGGCTCCTCTTTCAAGAAGCTGTGAAGCGTCACAGTCTTCTCCATGGAGGCGGCCTCGAGAAAGCGCTTATCCGTATGCCCTTATATCATGAACTTTAAGTTTAATGTACCGTATACCAACGCATTGGAATGATCTACATTTCTACATGCTTGTAAGTACCTATACCGGTATACTCTCAATATACGTATACAAGCTAGCTGACAGCAGCCGGTCATCCGTAACTATAGCTTATAAAGACTGAGGGATCATCCTCTCTCCCTCATGGTGGCACGAGGGTGGCACTGTCGCACTGAGAAGGCGGCTGCATGCATGGAGCGGCCGCATAGCGCAGAAGTGCTCTTTGTGTTGTTCTGCAATGTGGTAGAAAGCTTGTTGCGAAAGGCAGTTTGCCAAAGATCAGGGGTTGGACTCTCGGAGACCAAACTGTAAAAGTGCCCCTCATAGCATTGCTTCGGCGAAGGGACCGCCGGCGGAGCATGATAGATACTAGGAAGCTAGGATTGCAGCCTCTGACCACCAGCTCTCTACTAAAAAGATTCTGGCGCTGAATTAGAGACATCAGTTTGAAAGAAGCTACAAAGACAACTCGCATGAGCTCTCGCGGATGCTACAGGCCATCAATGAAAGCTGTAGCGTTCGATAAGACCAATCCAGCCCTTCTCCTTTATTATTCTCGTACTGCTGCCGTGAGCTGCATAGCAGCACACTTCCTGAAAGAAGCTTTGAGACTCCGTGGCTGAAGACAGCGTGGCGTCACGCACGACCTGCCTGAGAAGGTAAGATGTTGGACATGAAGCTACAGAGAAATGGAGAAAGGGCTTCTGGTGTTCAGGGCTGGATCTTTGTCTTCGAGTAGATGTAGCTCACCCCAGAGGCTTGTTTGTCAAAGAGACCATCACTTTCAAAGAGGGCCAGGTACATCTCCAGTGGCTCATTCGGACAGTGGCTGATAAATAAGGGGGACAATCAAAGGTTTTGGAATGTCAATGAGCGGAAGCCGCTTGCGAAGTCAGCGGCGCTTGTGGACTTACTTCTATCGCCGAGTGGTGGGTCAAGCTTTCAATGCTGCGCTCAATTTGATGGTCTAGAGATACAGCACCCAGCCTAGCCCACCCTGCCCAACATGAAGGCAGATGCACAGTTTGGCTCTCATGAGAGGTTTGAAGCTTGAATCAGACAGTACTTCAGTCTCAATCAAATTCTATCTTTGTCAGAGTATGGTGATCCTGTGCTTGACTCAAGAAGGTTCTTGGGTTGGCACCTTCAAACTAATTTCAGGGCTGATGCAACTTTCAAGGAACCCGCAATTCTAATTGTGGGACGAAACTTTGTTGCCGCCGGGATACCTCATGAAATACTTCGTGGTCTTTCTCCAAGGGACGGGCGTTCCATCAGGCTGTTTTCGTTGGTCAGCAGGTCATCGTGATCGGGGGCGCCCGCTCACACTCGTCCTCGCGAGCGTCCTACTCGTGAGAACACAGCGCCAAGGACCAGACCGTGCACATCTCGGCTCTAGAAGAAGTCAATAAACCGAGGAACGAGTTTGAGCGGCTGGAGGGGGAGCTGGCGGGCGCGCATGCGGATGGACTGGGATGTGGGGCCGCGGGCAAGCAGCTGGCGGCGGCCCTGCGCATGGATGCGCTGGAAGAAGAGTGCCGTTGCGGTGCAGCGGATCCTGGGGCAGACGCTTAACAAGGCGCGCGGGGTGGGGGCCGAGCTGGATACGGAGGCTACTAGGTGGGCACTGAACAGTTAGTTTCTTCCTCCAGTTGTATGCTTACGTAGTCAACTGAGTATTGGTATTCACAAGAGTACAGCTCGTTTAGACAACTCGAAGAACTAGTGCTCCAAGGGGGCCGAAAATGGAGGTGAGGATCCCTTCAACTCAGCATGTATAGGATTATGGTGGACAGTATACGAGGACGCAACCAGAGTTTACATACAACCAGCCTCGGAAAGGACATATGCTGCTATAGAGCATACAATCGAGAAAGGAACCACTTCAACGGTGAGAACAGGATCACAAGGCCGTTGGAAGTGGGTGTATGACGTCAGCAGTGCGGAGATCTGGTTACTTTATTGATAAGAACGTCGAGATCTGGATAGCGATCACAGCTTTTCAAGAGCGTGACCTAATCAACTTTAAAAGTCACAGGGAAACCAGCTACGATGCTCTTTGGACCCCAAATAATCCAGACTTCGTATTGGATGCAATGCTTGCCCGACCTCGAATCCTTCTCCTCGCAGTCTCGAAGACCAGCTCCAGAGCAAGACCGCCGAGTGCTACCTGGCGCACCAGCACGTGAGGTCAGCCCCAAAGGCCCTGCACACTTTGGAAGCAGACCACCAAAAGGCCCTGTTTCAGGCGGCGCCGGCCGCCCAGGAAGAGCGGCCACGAGCCGCCGGAAACTAACACAGCTCGAGGAGCTTGTGGTCCTCCACGAGACGCGATTCCAGCAAAAGGTGAGGAAGCGGAATCACTGCGAGCGGGACGGGTGCCGTGGACGAAGTAGCGGAGTTCGAGGAGGATGTGCACTAAGTGCGGGGACTGCTGCCCTTCCTTCTCAACGAAACCCTCTGCTTATGAGCGTGTTGCTCTTCATGAGTTCAGCAGTATGCTTTTCTGCCTTAGAATCCGATTATCTCCGTCCCGCTTGGTCGATGTCGCGTCCTTAAACTCCTCCCAAAACCTTCCAGTCTTGTAGCGCGTTCTGTTGGCTTTTCCGACTCGTTCCTTCTTGAAGGCTTCAAGTGTGCACGCTGTAAAAGGAATGCTTGTTCTAAAGCCGCCTCCTCTTGAATGTCCACTGACCGACGACCGTACTTTCCTACAGGTACCGCGCACTCAAAGAACGCGAAGTCCATTCCCTCAGGGCTCGCCTCCAAGTGCTCGCGCACCACGCCTTCCACCACGACCACCCCCCAACCCCGACCCCTTTCTCCCCCCACTCGCGACACCGAACCCTCTCTCCGGGTGGGGACAGGCCCCCGGGCCCCAAAATAGCAACTTGTCCAAACCCCGAGGCGTGGGCCCGACAATTGGCCGACGCGGCGGAGGCGATGCGCGTGGTCGGAGAGAGAGAGCTGCGGGCGATGGCGGGGGGAGCTGCAGTTTGCGCGGCAGGAGAAGTACGCGCTCGAGGGGCAGCTCGCCCAATGGAGTCGAGCAGCTGCGGGCCAGGTAGGGAAGTGGCTCGCGGGGGACTCCCATTCTTATCGCACAGTCGATTGAACCTTTCCGCCTGACTGTTCCCGACGCCAAATGCATGACGCAGACTTTGGTCCTTCGGTAATCGGCATCCAAGTCGTCAACCGGTCCAATCTCTGCGCAGCCGGCAAATGTTTGCAATCGAATTAGGTTTGGGTTAGGCGGGCCAGGTTTGATCAGACCTAGTGTGGTTGTCGTACGCCTTTTGGGTCTGATGCTTGGGTAGCTTTTCGTTCGAGGCAGGTCAGCCGCTGTACCATCTTGAGCTGCTAAGCAAAGTCGTGAGATGTTTTTGCGGTGCTTAACTTTCTGAGAGTGGTGCCCGGTTGAAGAAGTGTTATCCTGGCAGGCTGGACTCGTCGTTTCCGGAGGCCAAGATGAGTAGAGTGCTGGTCGCCATGAGGCTGTAGATTTAATCCCTATCGCCTTAGCAGTTCACATCTCTGTCTGAACCCGTCCAATGTATACGAAGCAAAGCCGCCGTAGTACTCATTTCCGCTTTTGCATCTCATATGTGAAGGAAGGCGGAGAGCGGGCTTCGATCAATGGAAAGCCTCCGACCCGCCTTTTTCGGTCTCTAGGTCGAGATGAAAGGTCGTCGAGCAACCGAGGAGGGCTTCGCGGCCGCCAGGGCGCTCGGGCGGCGCCTCCAAGAGCTGGAAGCAGAGGCGAAACGTGCTGCGCAGGCCGCCCCGGACGAGGCAGGCGGGATCCTGGGGAGCCCTACGCAGCAAACGCCCGATTTTCAAGGGCCCAACGAGTGCATGAACCCGGGAGCTGCGCCAGCTCACCGGGGCCCCAAAGCTGCTTGGCCGTGGTGCGGTGCCTCTCCATGTCCTTATCTTATGAGTATCGTTTTGAATTGCGCTGTGGTTGGTAAAAATCCTTTCGAAGGGAGTTCTGGCCGTCATTTCCGTCTGTGTGGTGCAACTTCTTCAGATTTTGACCATGAACACACAAGTGCTAAGTCGATGCGTCTTCTTCGCTTAATCTTTGCTCAAGCTCTGCATGACGTGTGCGTAGCATATGTTTGTGGTGTCTCCATGAATCCTCCTTATTCTCTGCTCAACCTCCTCGAAGCCTCTGATTAGTCTCTATTGTTCCAGGGAGTATTCACATTCTTGTCGCCCGCGCGCGGACACAAGCATGACTGGGAGGCCCTCGGAGCCGACCGGTTCGTGCTGTCCCTGGTGCGGCGCTCCGGCGGGTTGAAGAGAACCTCCAGGCCACTCTCTCTTCCACGCTCGTCGACGTCCTGGCAGCCCCGCCGCTTCCGAAGGGTCGCCAGTGGGATCCCCCTCCAAACGCCTCGCGCAAAGCGGGACCGACGCAGTCGCGCTCTGGTCGTCAGTCCGAAGGGGGCGGCTCGAGGCGCTGCGCGCGGTATGGCAGCTAGCGCGCGCTGCTTTGGTGCCTGCCACGTGTCCTCCTGCCGCAGCCCACGTTCCTAGAGCTTTTGCGATGCGCGTCTGGTAAGCGTGACCTGGTCAGTAAACCGGTGGCGTTCTCGGACCCCGGATCCTGTAGTTAAGCTATTTCCAGGCTTGGTCAATGTGCCAAGCTTCTTTGACCAGTTGACAGTCAGCTCTGCCGCGCCCATGTCTCAAACACTATCTGACACGCCGTCCTGCTCTTTGATGCATTCACGTCCGCAAGGAGTCTTAACAAGCGTCATACCCGATTGGCAGACCCTTCAATGGACATGGTCACCCTCCTGCTCCTTCTCTCTTTCTTTTAAGTGTTCTCCTCGAGGGACGGACCTAGTTCACAACCCGAATCACGCGTTGCATACTGTACTCACTTGTTGCAGATTGTATAATACGTCCGGAGATGGAGCCCCCCGCTGAGCGCCCCGCGTTCCTCACCGAAAGCCGGGGGGCCGGAACACCGCTGGGAGGCAGCCAGGAGAACCCGACTGGGGCCTCCCGCAAGAGCTCCGAGGGCACGTCGACGCCGAGGTTGGGCCCGCTCGGGCAACGAAAGCTCGGGCGGCGACTCGTCGAGGTGAGGGAAACAGAATCTTCGGTTTTTCTTGCTCTCAGTGATGGGCAACACGTGGGCGACGAAAGGGGGAAGGGGCAAACGAAAATGTAAGGACTGGTGGAAGGGCAGCGAACCTTCGACTTTTCAGCAAGCGGAAGTGTCATCTTTTTCGATGGGGTCAATTGTGAAAGAACGATTGAAACGCTCGAAGCTGATGAAGCTATTATCCGGTCAGGAATAGTTGCAACAAGGTGAGGTGCGGCACTAACGCAGGTTTGGGCTTAATCGAGCGCGCAGCCTTTTGTTCCTTTTGAAATTGTCGTACCACGTTGCTTGGCGTCCTCCTCAGAGAAGAGCGGGGACTGACAAGATGCGTAGTTTGCCACGTCTTTGCTAATAGTCCTCATTCCGTGTGAAAAGAAAGGTTATGACCTCCTTTTAGTCAGCTCACACGAGAAGGTCACTACCAGTAACGTCGCTGTTTGATCCCTTGCAGGTTTCAACTGTATCTGATTCCGTCGAGAGTGGACGACGACGCTGGTTTGACGGCTCGAACCCGGAGCCAGTTTGTCAATTGCGCGTTACAGAGCGCTAGACCAGCAATTTGAAAGCAAGGTGAGGAGGTAGCAAACTGTGTACTTTTTTTCGTTTGCTTTCTTTCCCTTTCCCAAAATGGCAGTAAAGGGCGGCCTGCCAAGAAAACCCATCGCAAGTGAGGTTGCCACACCATTCCTTCCATAGCGTTGAGCCCTTGGTATCCGAAGAGAATGCTTTGCCTGCCGGTTTTGTGGCCGCCCTGTCTTTCAGTTCGGTTTTTCAAACGGTCGTCTTTCTCGAGCCGTCCATGCTTCCTGAGCGGACATGCTGCACTTTCTTTAAGAAGGTCGTTAACCGCCCACGGTGCCATTTGCCACGTGGTGCTCCCCGCCTTCCCGCCCGCTCAATTCGGCTCCTTGAGCGATCTCGCACTGGATCACAACGCCACGCCATTGACAGCGCTTTCTTTCTCCCTCGACGACTTGGCTGTATCTGCTGGGCAGTCGATCTCTGAAGGTTCTTCGATTCACGTTCCTTCTGACCCCGTCCGTCTTTCCATTCCGACAGCAGATGGAGGGCGGACTCGAAGTGCACCGGCGGAACTGGACGCGCACCTGTACAGTAGTTAACAATATTTCGTAGGGTTCCATTTTAAGTTATCTGGACAGTCTGCGGTCGAGTGAGCGGCTCGAACGAAAGCGCTGACAGGCAACCGCTTCAAGCTGGTAGTATCGGGTACGTTGCTTTCCCAACTATGGGGATACTCGATGTTATAAGCAGCCAAAGTACATCGCACCGGACGTACTACGTTGTTAGCATGTTGTAAGTTGAAGTCATTCAAGTGTTTCTGGTCAAGGTACAGTGTCGATTCACAGGAGCCAACCGGAAAGACCGCATCGCAATCCAGTTGTGGATGACCGCTTTTAGATTTTGCAGAAAGTCTGACGGTGCAGCATAAAACAGAGGTTGGTGCGCGTGATTGTACGGTGTGAGGGCAGGACCAGACTCTTTGCCTCTGTATGAGCCTCCCATGAATACTTGACACTGTATTTCGTTTCTGCTTGCTTCCTATTCAGACCACATAGACGTGGCGCCTGCGTGCATGACCAATTCACTTGCAACGGCCGCTTAGCAGGATGCCCGTCAACCAATGGTCTAAATAAGATCGGAATCACGTGTGCATGTATTCTTATGACGCACCGCTGTTGTACCGAGCTAGCGTGTACATCTACGTGTACGATCTTTTGATGCCATTTTACGATTGCCGGCTAAGGCCGGGCAAGCTATACAACGGTGAAGTCACTGGGTATGACTCGCCCAGAATTAGTGGTGGTGACGACCTGATTACGCCTTACAAACATGCGGCTGCAATCTACCAGCCAGTGAGCCGCGCGCATGCTAGGACGGGTGCCAGATGTATACATGCTATAGCATGCATGCAAATTACGGCATGGTATATGCAAGACGTACTACACAACTTCAAATGCACCTTGGCCGCCGAGCATATATCAATTGCATATATGCCAAACCAATCGACTAAGTAGCTCAAGTCTTTCATTTTATTGCATCATCAGATGTCTTTCATCAAATCTCGTTTTCTTGCGAAAAAGAAACAGGTTCAAGCACGCTCAATTCAATTCTACAAATACGGTCATAGGACTCAAATGAAGACTGCATCGTCATGCATGTACGTACCAATATGAAGAGTGGCAAAAAGATGCATCTGATGGGGCCGCATCCATTAATCCGTTCCATTTTGAACCTTTTGGGCCTCCCATGGGCGTCTTGACCAAAATGAACGTTCCCAGACAGTTTATCGGAGTTCGTTACTTTGCCGATGACCTGGCTTTTGACATTAGTTGTATCCTTGAATAAGTGGAAGATTACAAAACTCTCACTTGGTTGCTGCACCACGTTACAAAATACTTCATCTTCATGTCGTGGGACTTCCAAAGCGCGGCCCTACCCTCGTCCAGAGTTGTAAGCGGCAATAATGGAAGCAACGTCTATGTCAGGGCCTTGATCGAGAGGCGCTGTCACGACTACTGCATCGAAACCCTCCTCCGCCACTCCGAGCTGCCACGTGGCACCTTCCGGGAGGCTTGAGCCGGAAGCCTTGGGACCGTGCGAAGGGTTTCCGGAACTCGCTGCGGCCGGCGCGTCGCCGGTACTCGATCCTCCCAGAGGACTCTTCCTCAATGAAAGGGCGCCCTCCGCAGCTTCCAGATTGTCGTTGCCCGGCCGCCGTGGTTCGTTTGGCCGCCAAAGTGGCCCGCTGGTCCTTTGAGTTCCATCAGCTGCGGCTTCTCTCGCTGATGTCCTTCGAAGCTCAGGTGGCGGGGCTTTTAGGCCTCTTCGTACACTTACCAGACCCCGGGTCCCCGTTCCGCGCTCCCGGCTCATCAATTGACCGCTCAAACCGGTTCCCAGGTGACTCTCGCTCTGCGCGTGCTCCTCGAACAGTGGCCACGTGCCCCCGAGAAGCTGACCGATCTGCGCCATGCGAGGGCTCAACTCGCCCACAAAGTCCGGGCGCTCAAGACCCCCTTCTCCCTCATCATCGGGATCTGAAACGTCTCGAGCTGAACTCCGAGTCCCCGTTCTGAGTTTATTTGACTTCATGGGTGAGCGCTCCGGATGTTTTCGGTTACGGTTAGCCCGCCACGCGGCTTGTCCTTGCGGATCCATCTGGTAGAAGTTTGTGAAAGGGCGGCTAAGGTCGCGGCAGACTTCTAAAATGTCGTCTCGACTGGCATCGGGGGAGAATGGGCTTCTCCCAAGGCGCGGCCGTTGTCGAACTTGTTGGGGCGACTCAGCTGCGGAAGATCCTGATCAAGAGAGATTGCATTTTGAAAGCTGTTACACCAATCTGGAGAAGATAAACCTTCAGATCAGTTCGTTCCAAGACAATCGCGGCCATGAGTAGAACATGATCGAAGATTAGTAGGAAAAAACAGATACGTTCACGACCGTTATTTTACTCTGCTTTGATTGCGCAAGGTCTTGGTCGCTTCGTGCCATGAGCAGATTAAAGCCTACGACGAGATGCACATCTTCAATCCTCGTTAGAAGCTTTCGGACAAGAAAGTCATGCCAAGATACTAAATTGCAGACGCATCAAGCTGAGCAAAGCCTTCGTGAATCTATTCTTGGACAGGCGGCAAGAAATCGGATTGCATTACAAAGTATGAAAGCTCCAACGGACAACTTATAAAAACAGCCGAGGTCTGTCCTCGATGTTGAAAGAATGGTTGGCAGACAAATATCTTGTTACGTACCTTGTGGTGACGGTGCCACGTTTTCATGTTGCCCAGATTCTTCCAAGTCATCCAATGGTTGCAGCCGTCTCCGGAACTCTTCGACAAAAATGATGGAATCCGCGCCGAGCCCCGCACTGACTCCGAGCTGGGGGCCAGTCCATCAGGCACCCTCGCCCCGCATCGACCGCCCTCGACCGTGCCCGGTTCAGCGAAGGCTGCGCCAGGGGGCTGTCTACCGAGCACGCCCGCGGCGCTTCGCCCGGTGGAGTGCGCGCCCGGGAGCTCCTCCGGCGCGTTCTGCCCAGTTGCCATTGTGCCTAAGGTCGACGGTCGACCACGCACCCCCGCCGCGCCCCGCAAGTTTTGGCCCCCGCCCAAACGGAGCTGTCCACCGAGCAGCTCCACAGCCTCGCACCTGATGGTGCTTTCGCCCGGGGCCTGTCCTTCGGGCACCACCGGCGTGTCCCGATCGATCGCGTTCGCGCCCGGGAGCTGCCCACCGGGCCACCTCGTGGTGCTCTGCGCGATGAAGTCCGCGCCCTCTTCACCGGGCACGATCACTGCGGCGTGTCCGACCGCATCCGCACCCAGGGCTGTCTACCGGGCACCCCCGAGGCGCTCCTCCTGATCGAGTGTGCGCTCGGGGGCTGTCCACCGGGCATACCCGCCGCGCGTGGCCCAACAGCGTCCGCGCGAAGGGGCTGTTGACCGCGCACCGCCGCCGCGGCGCGTTCAAGCTGGTCTCCACCCGGCCGGAGCTGTCCACCGGGCACCTCCGCTCTGTCCCGTCCGGTTGATTCCGCGCCTGGAAGCTGTCTACCGGGCAACTACGCTGCTCCCCGTTCGAACTGGTCCGTGCTTTGGGGCTGTCCACCGCGCACCTCCGCAGCGCTTCGCCCGATTGAGTCCAACGCCTGTCTACCGGGCAGTCCCGCCGCGCCCCGTCCGGTTGAGACTGTACCCCGAGCCTGTCCGTCGAGCACCACCGGTGCGCCCCATCCACCAAGGAGCTGTCCACTGAGCAGCTCCGCCGCGCATCGAGTCCACGCCTGGGAATTGATTACCGAGCAGCTCCTCCGCACCCCACCCGAACCAGGTCGTTCCGTTTGCCACGTGGCCTGCGAAGCCGGAAGGGGTTGCCTGTCGACCGGGCATCAGCGCGCCGCGCTCTACCCTCGTTTCACTGTGCACGGTGCCTGCCAGAGTGTGCAGAGACCCCCTGCCAGGCACCTTCGGGACTTCGTTGGGCTGGGAAAAGTCTAGGCCCCCTCCGAATTCATGGTCGTCTTTTGGGGCGACGGTTTGGCTGCTGGCTGGCGAGAACGGGCTCCTCCCGGTGCGAGGACGTCGACGGACTTGCTGCGGCGAGTCGATCAAAGGGCCTGCCGAAGGGATATTGTGCAGTTCGTGATAGCGCTCCATTGACAACGGAAGAGTGAATGGAAGAGTGAAGACGGACAATCTTAGCACGCAATTCTGTTTCAAAAGCTTCATGACGTGAAATCCTCTCTTTGGAAAGCAAGAGAAAGCATGCTGCCTTTTTGGTCAGAAGTAGCGGGTAAAGAAGTAAACCGACTTTGGCAAGAGGGCAATACAAAAATCCAATCTTTGACGTGCACATAATTGCATAAACTGAAGTCACACGACCCTCGCTCTGAAATATGAAGTTTGACAAGCATTGAAATGATCATCTAGAGTTGTTAGAATAAGCCTCCTGTTATCAATTCAAATTGATGTGCGGGGGTTCATTTTCAGAAGCGAGAGTCTGTGAGGCAACAAAGACGATGAAAAATGGAGCTGCAAGCCATCCTCACCTTCAAGCGGAGTGTTTTGGTTGTCCTCCAAGGGCTGCAGCCGGCGCCGAAAGTCCTCAACAAGGACCGTTGATGGCCTGGCTGCGCCCAGGACGTCTTCATCAGGCAGCGGCCCTCCACGTGCCGACCGGCCGTCCATCGAGGCGTCATTGGCACTGGTCAGCGCCGCTTCACCACTGTCTGCCACGTGGCGCACCGTTCGGCCGGGGGCGTGGTCGCCACGTGCGGCCGCTCGCCTGAGGGCTACTCCGTCGTCTGCGCAGGGTGCGAGGGCTTCATCATCGGGCAGCGCCGCTCCGCGCTCAACCGCCCGTCCGTCCGCTATCCGCCGTGTCCTGCTGCCCGGGGCGTCATCACCGGGCACCGCCGTTCCCCGCCGGAGCGCCGCGCCAAGCCCCAGAGGGAGATTCTCCCAGTCGACTTCACCTGCTTCGGGCACTGCAAAGCCCGACAGACCCAATCGGGTGTACGCCCCGGTCCCGAGGACGTGGCGACCGTCCGCCCCGGTCCGACCTTCCTGGGCCTGACAACTGCTCGGGACGCATTCACCGGGGACCGCTGCTGTCCGCACACTGTCCGAAGGTGGGCGAAAGCCTCCAGCGCTGCTGCCACGGAGTCGAAGGGGCTGACCGGGGCGGCTCTGTCGGTGGCGGGCTCGTTGCACCCTGTCGCCTCCTCACTCTCAGACGCACCGCCCGCTTGGATGCCTCCCGGGTGGCTGCCACGTGGCGCGTGCGTGGGCGGCTTGACGGGGGCCACCACGTCGACCTGCCCCGCGTCTTGCCCCGCGCCTGCGGCTGCCCGCGGCCCTGCAGCGATCGCTTCCACCGTGAACCGTCCGTACTGGTCTTCCGTGATCCGGACGTCCGGCCCCCCGCGACGGATCCCCGCGGCAACTACTTTTTCGAGACTCCGCTTCTGCTTCGCGCGGATGCTCTCGTTCACGTTGTGCGTCCGAAGCCGCGCGGAGAAAAGGAAGAGCTCTAAACTCATTCCCGTATCCGAAGCTAGATGTATAGAGTCGTGGTTCCAGGTTTGCTCGGGCGTCTCGAGGCTAATGCCCGCGAGCACATCCGCCAGAAGCTCGGGGTCGCGTTCCGCTCTGCACTCCTCCGAGTGGTTCTTAATATGCGACGTGCTTGTAATTCCAATCACCTCCTGCTTGTTCCCCCGAGTATGGATGTGGCCGTCTAGTTCCGTCTTGCAGGATTGGACCGTTCTCTTGGATGCGGCGACAAGACCCGAGCGGGGTGAAGAAGGCCGGCAGTCTGTTCTTTTGAGCTTCTCGAACGCCCGCTGTCGGGTCGAGCGTTTCTACGAGGGTTTCTAGAAACGCTCCGTTCACCCGTGAGGAGGGGCTTGCCGCAACCAGCGTGAGCACCTTTTGCTTCACCGTCTCGTCCGCGAATTTAGGGATCTCTAGGGGACAGGACCGGCTTCAGCTCGGGTTTTCTAGCTGGGGGTTCCGGCCGCCTGTGTGAAAGGCTGCAGAAACGTGGTGCAGATGCGCGAGCCTGCTTGGGTCGTTGGAACAGGGCACCTTGCCGGCTGTGGAAAAAGCGCGGGGGTGATCTTTCTGGGCGCTTTGCAATGATTGGCATACGTGGTCGTAGCCCATCAGGTCGGGCATGTCATGCATGTTCAGAAGCGCATCTTCTGGGTCCTGCAAAAGAAACGAAAGGCCGGCCGTTGACGCTTAGAAGAAGTCAAAATGGAGCCAAAGTTTGATAAACTTCGAAACGAAGTGAGAATTTCTTGATCAAATCTGTTGATACGTTCTACACCTAGGCAAAAAAGCAGCTAAAAGTCTAAGCATTCACCTTTTTTTGTAGACAATAAATGACCATATGATGGTACATAATGCATTGCCAAGGAACTCAATTGACTCCTTCAGTAGATCTAGGAAAAGGTCTGAGAAACGCCAAGAAATCTAGCTCGAGGCACGCATGTTCAATTGAGGCAGGCCTACCATCAACTCCGTGGAAAGTAGGCAGTCTAGGAACAGGATCTTGAGGCGTGTTGACGGATGCAATTGGATGGGTGACGGTTGCTTACTTTAAGACATGGTTGTTAACGTAAAGGTTGGACGTGCCTAAGCAACTTTCATTTGATTATTGGACTAACTGGTAACTAGAGCTAATGTCTGAGCCGGCTTATTGAGAGGGGCTGGTTGTCTGAGCGGGGCATGCAGAAGGTAATTTTGGTGCAACTGAGACCGATTTGCAATGAAGGACAAAAACCTTCGGAAGTAGACCGTTTGGTCCTGAAGTCTGCATGCACATAAGTTGGCCTACAGATCGAGCTTTCTTGTGAAGCATGAATCCGATTTGAGCCACTATAATTATGACAGTTTCGTTCTTCAGGCCGGCGGTCTCGGCGCCCATGTAGTGTGGATTAGTCTCAGTGCATACAATGATGGGCGCGTAGGCCTGTGCAAGAGTATCGGCATGCTGCGGGCACAGTGTGGCATGCAACCAAGAGCTCGCTTTTATATGGAAAGGGCTTCGACAGTTCTCATCGATACATACTAGCTGGAGCCTGTCGATCCGGCAGATCGTCGGCGTGAGTCACACCGCGGGACTCATACTTGCGCTTGAATGTGAATATTTGTCCAAACCGTCCTACATTCTAACCTACGCTTCTTCTGTCCTCAAAGATCCCAGTTCGTGGAAGATATACAAAAGTCAGCCGGGGCTTCTTACACACTGAAACAATCCCGCGATCGATTCGACATCTGGACGGTCCCGCCTTAAGAGTCCCATGCAGCTATTGAAATAACCAACGAACAACCCAAAAGTCCGTCATGGTTTCAGCACCATCATAGCATGTCTCCACTAACTACACTCAAGACATGTTCATTCGCCCTTGTAACTTCCAGCAGTAACCCCATGATACTCTGCAAGCCGTCTCTTTGTACATCATTATTGCAATGCTCTACACTGACCCAGAAGCATAAGCCCAGGGACGCCGCCCGACTCTTTTCTCCATGACAGACGGTCCCTTTTCTTCTACTTGGGTTGCAAATGTGCTTTTCGTGCAAAGTTTGTGGAAAGGAACATCGGAGTCTGATTCAAAACTGGCACCCTATCCTCATCTGACTGGAGCTTCATTTCGCCGGTTTCAGTCCGACTCGACAGATCCCCCTGATCTTCCTGCTTGAATCAAACTCTCTGTTTTCTCATGTACCTCGCTCCCAAATGGACCTTTCTGCGACTGTTTCCCCATCACTCCTGCTCATTTCTGAGTTATCGACCTCCCCCTATAAGCCTCTGATCTTCTCATCTCTTTCAAAAGACGCTAGCTCTGCTTTACGGCGACCCCAAAGACTGCTCGATCCTCTCCAGTGCCGCCTGCAGCTCCCCCAAGAGTGTCCGGTCGAGTGCCCCGCCCGCCTCAAACGCCTTCGCCGCCTTTCTCACCACATCGAACGACGCCGCAGTCTGCCAGCGCTCCATGACCCGCGCCAAAACCTCCCTTAAACCCTCCACCAGTTTCTTCAGCAGATCGCCGTCCGCCACCTGCCCCGGGCTCTGTAGCGCGCGGACCGTCTCCAGACACCCCGCGACCGCCGCGCGCTGATCGCCGGGGTTTAAGGGTTTCGCGGAAGCTCCCGTGGCGGTGCCGATTCTCTTGGCCTTCTTGTGCGCCGCAGCCCCGCCACGTGTGCTCCCCGCACTGGCTCCCGAGATCGCTGACTCCCACACCGGGTCGCGATAGGGGGCGGCGGCGTCGCATTCCGCACTCTCTTCGCAGCCCATTCCTTCCCCGGTGTAAAACGGCGCGCTTGTCGGGACGACTCCCGGGCTCAATCCCTTCAACCCTCCTTGGGGCCGTGCAGTCTGGCGCGTAATGCGGATGCTGCCTCTCTCCTTTTTGGCGAGTCCCCTCGACGCCCCGCAGCTCGCCTGGGGGGCCGCTCCGGGCATTCCGCCCCTTCCGCCCCTTCCGCCCATAGCGCCCAGCTTCCAACCCCCGGGGGCCTCCACTGGCTGCGTCACTTGCGTCAACGGAGCGCCGTCCGATTCGACCTTCTCCGCGCGATCCGCGGCCACGAACGCGCTGAAGCGGCAGAGGACGCTGAAGCGCAGCGACAGCGCCAGGATGCGCGCGCGCAGCTCGTCGGGTTTCTCGGGGTTTGAGTCCTTGACGCCGTAGCTGGTGTAGCGGGGCGCGGCCGCGATCGTGTAGCGGTCGTCGAGCTCGCGGATGAGCGCGCGCGCGCCCAGAGCGCGCCCAGCGCTGGGTTCAGGGTTTGCTGCGCCGGAACAGCTTCGTTCCAGTTTTCGCCGGCCGCGGTCAAGTTCGCCGAAACGGTCACGAAGCGGCCGCCGCCTCCCGCGGCCGCGCCCAAACTTTGCGCCGCGGTCTTGCGGTACCTACCGCTGACAACTGCCGGTATGCCGGTGAAGACCGCCCCCAGTTTCGCGGGCGACGTAGCGTCAAGCATGGGCTCGATTCCGGAGCCTCGGGGGCCGTCAATCTGGACGTCGATAAGCGCGGGGGTGGCGATAAGCCGGTGGATGCGGTCCATAGCGTTTTCGAGGCGGCCCTGGCTTTCGACGAGCTCGCAGGCGCCCCCCGGAGTAAGGGCGGCGAAGCGAGTGAGGAAGCCCTCGTTGACGGACTGGTCGATGCCCAGGGTGAAGATGCGAACGCCCTGTAATATTGGAACGGTACGGAATGGTGAGCAAGGATTGAAGATGCAAGGGAAGTGTCGTGTAGATTGACGCCTGTATGCTTTGAAAAGGTCCTTCAAAGACGTTGCGGATTATCCCTTTCTTCTTTGAAATCTCTTGTGGTGCTCGGAGAGAAGTTGTTATTGGTGAATTCTAGAAGGACTGATACAAGAGAGCGTTTGAGAGCTCTTTGCTTTCACCTGTGACTACCTCATGGCCAGGAAGGTCGTACTTTTGTCTCGACACGTTCAAAGACGACACTCTCACGTGAGATCAGCGAGGGTAACATCGACTTTTTGTATTTTTTGAGAAGCCTAAAACAAGCTTAAATGTTTCCTGTCGCTGCGGAACGCATTTCTGCAGCGGCTTGTCTAGCATGAAAAACGCTCCGCACCAACTCTCATGCGCAACGTAACTGGACAAAGGACGCGTTCGAAGCACCTACCTGTAATTTTGGCGCCAGCTCTCCCATGATCCAGTCCTCGTCCCCAACCTGCCCGTCCGTAACCAGCACCAAAACCCGGTCCCTAACCGCCGCGGCCTCCGCGCCACGTGGCGGCCAAAACCCTCCGGAACCCTGAACCCGCGGTGCCTGGAGCGCGTCGGCCGCGCGCTCCAAAGGCCCGGCCATCTCGGTCCCCCCCCGGGCCTCCAGCTTCGACAGATAGTTGACCACAGACTGGCGGTTGTAGTCTGTTGCGGCGACCAGAGAGTGAATCGAATGCCCCGGGGGGGTCTCAATGGAATTGTCGAAGGCGAGGAGCGTGAAGCGGTCGGCGTCGGTCAGAGTGTCAACCTGGTGAGAGGAGAAAGCGCAGGGAAGTTCAGAGATTACCGTTTGACAGCTTCTCGTGCGAAGCGCACAGAATCAATACTTTAACTTCAAGTAAGTCCATCTTTTGTTGATGAACCTTCTCTAAACTGAAAGTACATTTCGACGTTTGGCAGCCAAAATTTTGCGTACATAGTGCGCATGAGAAACTTTTTTTCAACTCACCAAAGGCCTCTCGTCCAACCACCATAATCATCCACGACCTAGATAAAAAGAATCCCAGTGCAACCCGTTTCGAAGCGGAAACATCATTGCTAAGAGCAGTGACGGCGAGAAGATACCAGCTTGTAGTGTTACGTCTTTGGCTGGCTGCCCTTCAGAGAAGCAATAAAACGAAGAGAAGAATTGGGACATATGACTTACCACACGCGCGGTGGCGCTCCTAGCTGCTACCATCTTCCAGCCGCTCATTGACCCCGACCTGTCGAGCACGAAAGCCACATCCCGGGGGGTCGTTGCCCCGCCACTTGCACCCCCCTGCGGCGCGATCAGAGTCAGCTGCCACGTGCCTTCCTGGGACTCGCCGCCCTGGTCGTCTGACAGCACCAGCGATGCCGTCATCAGTGACGGAGTCGTGACGTTGAAACGGAGGATGAAGTCTCGGTTCAGACGGCGGTCTCCCTCGGGGTCCAGTTTGAGCCGTCGGATGGCGACAGAGGGTGACGTGGCACCCTGCTGGCCGTCCGCTTCGACATCGGTGAGCGTGACGGTGTGCAAGCTAGAGCGGACGTTGGAGACCGGAAGCGAGGCGGCGTCGAACTCAACCTGCATTTTGCAAGAGAACCTTTGTAAGCCGTTATTCCCATTGCCGCTGACTTCTCAAAAGAGGGAACCCGTGGTTTTCAGTTGCAGCGTATCAAAGGCGGAAACTTTTCTATTCCCTTTAAAATTGTCGATGCAGAAATGAAATCTTGAAGGTTCAGAGATGGAGTCGTCAAAGTTTCTGTCGTTAACCTTCGTTTCTCGTGCTCCAGTTCAGAAGTACCTACAGTCTGGTACTATAGTCAGCATCTGCTTGTTGCTGCGTGTGTCTCCCAAGACGGGGAAACTTTCACAATCATACTCGATTTTGGATTTCGTTGCGAAAAGTAAGAGCAATCTTTCTCAACTTACCTCAATGCTCAGTTGAACAGGGTCCGGAAAACCCGGCAGGGTAACCATCGTCGGGGGGCTGATTCTCGAAGCGTCCGGCGTCATGTCCGTGTCCTCAGCCGTTCCGCTGCCAACGTCCGTTCCGCCCAACTTCACGCCCGGAATGTACCGGGGCGCTACAAGAAGCGGAAAGCGGAACGTCGCTTCGCCGTCGGTGAAGGGGAGAGGCGCGGCCATCGTGAGGCGCACCGCCGCGACTTCGCCCGCGCCGATGTTGCCGACGCGGATGGTGATCACCTGCGGGTTTAGAGGAGGTTTCGTTCAGTCAAGGCGTGGTTATTGGGGTGCAGCAGAAGAGGACGGAAGCTCGATCAAGTCTGCATTTGCTGCATTTCACAACTGAGCCGCGTTGAACCATGTCATACGGCAAGGATTTGCAGTCTCAAAAGAACCTGTGGAATTCCTGGAGGAAAATGTCGCCGAAGACCACTCGTATGGCAAGCAGATCAGCTTGCCGTCCTTACATAATATTTACTACAAAGGGAGTGTCGAAGTGTGTACCTCACAAAGCAGCCAGAATAAAGAGACGCACAGACTGAGAACGGCTTGATTTGCATAAGCAGAGCAAGAAGGAAAAAAGAATGAAGGCGTATTCATATGTTCTCTTACCCCAGACCGTTCCTCCTCAGCAATGGCAGCGCGGTGACCCTGCGCAATCGCTTGTGTGTACCCTTGCCGGGCCTCCTCCCTCTCCTTGGTAACCCCCTCCACAACCCGGTCCCTAACCTCCAGCCGGAATGACGTCACTGCTGCCCGGCTGGGGAGGGGGAAGATGTAGGTCGCCTCCAAGGGAGCGTCGAAGGCGTTCAGGAAAGTCTGCTCCAGGGTGATGTGGCTGGAGAGGGACGAGACCTTGGCGGCGACCTGGACAGGATGACGCAACATTAACCATGTTAGCGTGGTTGGACTCAAGCTTGTTACTTGGAAATAACTTTTCGAGAGGAAGGAGAGAAGGAAACGTCCAATGTTTTGTTCAAAGTCAATGCTTTGTTCAGCACTATTAAAAAAGCTTGGATTCACAGACAAACTCGCCCCCTTGCTTATCACCTCGTTGCGCTCTTGCCCTGTGTTTCCTCAAAGATCAAATAGTCAAGAATGCTACGCCAGAGAGCAAGACAGGGGCGCAGGCTTCGCCTCTGAACGCCTAGGTATCCACCGTAAGCCCCTCTTCCCGTGAACCTTCATGAGACATCCTGGGCCCTTCAGCAGTATTTGGTGCTTAGCAACAAAATTTGAGGCATTTATGTAGATTTACGTCCTCCTTCTTCGCTTTGCTGACTGTTATCTGAACAAAGCCTGCTCTCACAATGGACAAGGACGCGAGTTTGCCACAGCTTCCAACATCGATCTGAAGCGTCTCCATATGAAAGCAGCCGTTGGAGAGCTTATCCTCTCCTCATTCAGATGATTCTTCGCGAGACCTTTCCACGAGCTCATCGTGATCTCGTCAACAAAATCAAGCTTTCTGCTTTGAATACCTGTAATCTTTATTGAGTGAGGAGGAGTATGTAATTGTGCCGTTTATATGAAGGAAAAGATTTGATTCTTAAATGAACAAAAACGTCTCCATGCAAGATTCTAACGCAGTTCCATCACCCATTTGAAATTCACGTTGAAAAGGAGCTCGTTTTATGAAAGGCCAGGACGAAGATGGACTATTCCATGCAAGTACAAGTGGGTTTGTTCAATTCCCATCACAAAAGGCACACCATTAAATCACCTGGTGGCTCCTGAAGAAGGCCAGCTTTGAGACGGCTAATACATAGAGGGAAACGAGTGGGGGTCATCAAAAGCACAGCGTCAGAGACATATACCAACCTTGATAGACCGCAGGGGGAAGAGCCCCCTCTCCGACTTGAGCGCCCCAAAGCCTGCCTCCCCGTCCTCATACGCCTGCGGGACCGCCTGCACCTCCTCATCAGTCATCAGCTGCACAGCGGCCATCCTGAATACCATGTCCTCTACACTAGCCATGTTTCCTTTTATGTTGTGTGATTGCCTTGTTCTTCTCTTGGGATCCTCTGTTCAAGGGATATGGCGTACGTTCAATGCGCCTCTAAGAAACCTGCGCGGCTTTGTCTCTTGGACAAGATAGGCTTCCTTAGGTTGTGTATCACTGAAAGCTCTTCGGAGGTTTGCTTCTCACAAATCTATGAAGCTGCCTTTGGAGCTTGCTTTGTAGCTGTGAAGGAGCCTTCTTTGGAGCTTCCTTAGAGCTTCTACTTCTTCCTGTGCGTGTGCGCTGATGAGAGCTGGATTGCTTGTTTGCTGGAATGCTTTTGTTTTGTTTGTGCGAATGAGCTCTGGATTTCGCTTTTATGCCGGCACTCTGAGCGACCCCTCTGTGCGTCCTGTCGAGGAAGCAGGAGAGAGCCAAGTGACCCCAGCCGTCGATATGGTAGCCTCCGCTGTTTCCTTTGGTCTGAACCGTTGGATATTGTCATACATCCTCTTCGGATGCGTCATCATCTTGGCAGCACGGACGTCACCGAACGTCACCGCCGCCTCGCTTCCGCGGCCGCCGCCACTGTTTGAGGTCCGAAACCCTGAGTCACGTGGTAGCGCCCGGCCGCGCTGCACTGGCTGGCCCGCCCGCGGCCGACCGTGCACGGTAGGCCTACCTGGCGGTAGTGGGAATCTGGGATATGAAACGCAGGCGCGGGCGCGTCTGCTCACGGTGACGTGACGACAATACATGAAGACCTCTAAGGCTGATCTGCTGGGGCGGCCTGTGAAGATTTAAGGATTGTATGATGATACCCAGAGGCTGAATCAAGCAGCCTGCACAACCCTGCGAATCAAGCAGCCTGCAAAACCCTGCATCTCTCAAACGGGCGTTCATATTCAAAGGGATTACTATCACAGAGATCTGTTCAGAGGAGTCTGAGGCGCGCCGCGACCGACAAGGTGGATCACGCCAGCTCAACTGGGAATGCTTTATTGTAGCCAATCATGGCAGGCAAGCTGAAGCATGATGAAGGACCTGCCCACCGACCAGCTAAGGGCATCAAAGGCTCGCGTAGAAAGCTCAAGGTGCCAGTTGACTACCCGCCCTTCCTAGCCCTGCAACTCGTCTTTAACGACTACTTGCAAGAAGCTTCCTCAGATTGGTTCAAAGGTTGCAGGCTGGTGAGCAAGCATTTCAAGTCAGCTGTCGAGGCTGCACACACGCCTTGCACGTGGCAGCTCAACAAAGAACGCTTGAACAATGAGTTGCAGACCGTGATCCGCTTCATCACCTCTGAGCCCCGTTGGGAGTGGGTGACAAAGGTTAAAGTCAGAGGAGGTGGCGTCAGGATGACGCAGGCGAACTGCGAGCTGCTGGTGGCGGCTTTAGGGGCTAAGGCCTGGGAGTCAATTAGTCTAGTAGAGGTGAGAAAAGATTTCCAAACATGGGCGGTCCACCTTCCTTTTTATCAAATTAAACAACCACTGGAGAATTTGAATAGGTTCAAGACAAAGTTAAAGAAGGAATCTCGATTCTATTTTTACCATCATACCTGCCTTCTCTGAACAATTAGAATGATAGCGGCAGATGTTCGAATGTGGGCCGCATGCATCGTGCTACCTGCTCTTCTTTTCTAGCCAGACTTTCAGACGAGGACGATCCTACAGTTAACCCAATTTCTTGAACGTTTTTCATGACGCCCATTTTACAAAACGCCTTTCAGCCGAGCCCCATTCACTTTCCACCCCTATTTCTCTTCTGCCAAAAGTTGCTCTGTGAAAGTAAGCAGCTCCATTCTGCATCAAAACGTTGATCCCGCTCTAATCAAATCTGCCATACTGTTTGCTTTATGATGTACTTATTGTACGCTTACTTGCAAGAACTTCAATAAAAACCACCAAAATATTGCTCTCATGTCTGTTTCCCGCCAAGCAGTTTTCTGGTGAAGCTCACTTTTGAAAGAGGCCACTTCCATCCTGCAAGCCACAAGAAAGGCAAACTTCGACACGGTTATACAGTAATCTTTCTCGTGATTCTGGACGTCCTGAGGATCTGCGAGGACAACTTTGTCCGGAGGTCTTATTAATAGGGCTTCCACGAGTAGCCACCATGTTCTGTCCTTTTTCAAACTCGTATGTCGAGTGAAGCTGATAACTGCCCAGGTCCTCTGCAGGTCAAGCTGATACATCCCTTCATGCTGCCCGCCATCATCAAGACGTCAGCCGAACGTGGCACGCTCCGCCACCTGTCGATCGCCCATTCGCCCGTCTCCTCGGCCGGCCTCCATAGCGCCCTCTCCTCCCTCGGACACTGCTTGCGGATGCTCGAGCTGTCACCCGGCATCACTTTCCTTGCTCAGTCCGAAAACGATTCGCTGGTCGCTGAAAACTACGGCTGTAAAAGCGTCCGGACTCTTATATTGGGCGACGCGCACAAAGCTGGGGCTGCGCGTGAGCTGCGGAAACGCAAGCAGCCGCCTCGCCCTGCAAGGATCCCGGTGACAATGTTCCCGCTCGAGCCGCTGCGAACGCTGTGGCTGACCGGCCTGGGGGGTCTGACGGAAGACGACGTCATCGGTATCTTTCAGCGGACGCCGCTCCTGGAGGAGTTTCGCTTGTTTCGCAGCTTGTCCGCTTCGTTGACGCCAGCAGCCGTTGTTGGCGTGTTCAAGGGGCTGACACGTCATCACTGCCCGCGTCTCGTTCGGCTTTCAATCGGTCGGAAGTACGACCCAATTGGATACCAAGATCTGCATGGTTCTTGGCTGAGGCGCTTTGCGGACGCTCATCCAAAACTGACTGAAGTCAAGCTTTTCCTGGACGGGAAACTGTCTTCCGAGCACTGGTTGTACGCGCTCGAAAAGTGGGCGCCAACTTTAGAGAAGGTCACCGGGCAATTCGGGTTGGAATACACCGAGGACTTGGACCCAGAGCGGCAGCTGGTGCTGTTTGCTAAAGCCCCCCGGTTGACGGAGCTCGAGTGCCTCGGCGGAAGCTACCGGGACGATATACAGTGGATACGCTATCAGGTGCCGGGTACGTTCGCGAAGCTGAAGCACGTCTTGGGGGACGACGTCCGCCGCAATCATTGGATGTGCAACAAATATAAGTGGTTGGTGGATGAGATAAAGTACGGGAGACGGCGCAGGGAGCAGCCTGGGGGCTGGGAACCTAGTCGGACGGTTGTTGAACCGGACGTGCTTAGAGTATTCGGATTAGCAGCTATTGAACTGCAAAGTCGAATTTTATGCAGATGGGTTGCCTTACAAAAGCGTCCTGTTCTGCCAAGGCCGGGATAGAAATTCAGGACGCGATACTAGCTTGACTTCGAATGAAAGAGTATTTGCAATGAGGCGCCCGTCCACGAGTCGTGATGAAGACGTCGTAACAAAAGAATGGTTTGGGTTCAGATCGAGAGTTCCCGGTGTTGTTGTATCAGATGTTCTGTCCCTGATTTGATCGGACCTTCATGTGCACTATAACGCCCCTTAGTATGATATCAAACTCATGCCCGGTTGCCTTTGCAAATGCCTATTGGAATCAGATCACAACATTGATGCAGAATCATGAATCTGATGCATACGCCTTGGCATTATTAGATTCGTGGTCGAAGCGTGAATCATATGATGCAACCGTACTGGAGTCACTATTTACACTGTAGAACTGTCGTACCATACGCTAATGTCGCGACTTGGACTTCTGCTCTGCTTGTGAAATTGGCAGTCAGAGGTTCTGACCTGGGGACACTTCCTGAACCAAGCACGCCAGTATAATCACATACTTCGGTGCATCGGTTACCTATGATTCAAGTTGCCAGAGGCATACCGCAAAGAGCTCTGACGTTTGAAAAGGCTCTTTCAACAGGAGTCCATCAGCGCGCGCTGTTGTTCCGTCGCCGGCCGCTTGGTGTTTCCGTTCCGTTCCGCGGGTAACGGACCAAACTCATGAAAGGTGACGTTACCAGTGGTTCGCTGCAAGAATACATAGATTTAGACCGACTGTCTCGCAACCGTGGTTGGGTTTGTGGAGTGGGATGAGTATTCTCACAGTGGGACGATTTCCCCGGAGGTGATCGAATCTGGACGTCGGCTGTTCGAGTCCGGGCCTCAACTAACAGTAGATTGCGATCTGCTGCAGAACGTCAAGTTGCTGAGAGTTCTGACCCTGATTCAACACTTTTTCTTCCTACGTTCAAGCAGGCTCCCAAAGCTACCTTTAAAACTCCGGTTTGTGAATCAGAGATCCTCACGAAGGTTTTTGTGTGGGTTTAGGATTTTCTGAAGTTGACGCGGATGTCCGCAAGCTGTGTGAAAATCTTCAAATCTGTCTTTCACAACGAGTTTATTCTCCTTTCCCGGCCACTAACCTGAACAAAAGCAGCCTGGAAAAGCAACAGAACCGTATCACAACTGGCTCTTGTACGTGCAAGAGGCATCGACAGCCACAGCCTAAAGTTACTTGCCGCTTCCATCAAAGCCTGGACGGCTCAGAAGCGTGGCCGAGCCCAAGTTCGACACCGCCTGCCAGTGTTTGCAGATTGTAGAAGCTTTACCTAATCAAAGCGGATTCTGCGCACCTAAAGGACGGCGTCCCCGGGAACCAAATCCCCGGGAACCAAAACACAAGAAATCTGGCCTTTTATAGACCCTACAGAGCCGGGGTGCAGTGACCCACGGTTTGCAGATTATGCGGCACCACGAGACCCAGAGGGTCAGAATAAAAATAGCTTCCAAAATTTCCATACTTTAGGTACATGCAATCAGTACTGTGCTCGAGTCAAGGAGGAGAACTTGTTGCTACATCCGAAGAGCTGGCTTTCCTTTTCGTAGAGAGGCTGAAATTTGGACCCAGGGAAATAGGTGTTTGCTGACTGTTATCGGGCCGAAAGAGCCCGGGCAAGGAGACTCTTAAGGGCCTCTCGTGGACAAACAAGCTGAATGTACTGGTACTTACACTAGCAATTCGAGCAGACATTCTGCTTCACATCCAACATACGCGCGCATCTTTGACGGACAACACGCGGCCATTGGAGGCAACTGTTCCGACTTTCGAACTCCTTCCATTTAAGTCAAAACAAGGATTTCTTGAGTTCGACTGACTGAACTTGGCCGCAAGAAACATTGAAACCAAGCCCGAGCAACTCATAATATAGCGCCGACCGGCCGCCAGGTTCGTTCTGCAAAAGCGCGGAGCATTTTTCGCCCTGACGGCACAGCATCTCATAATGAAAGTCTCAGCTTGATAGATACTAATTTTCTTGGTGGAGTCGGGCGAGTCGACGTTCCGCCCGTTCAGCCTATCATGGGGCATAGAGGGGTAACGAGAATCCATTCAATCACGAGGATGGAGTCGAAGTTCTTCAGAGGTCACATCACGTTTCACCTTGGCCTAAAGTCAATATTTAAGTCCAGGATTGCTATTTCAACAGAAGAGCAAAGATATCAGTCATAGGGTGCCAGTCGCTTCGCAGAATACTGTATTGACTGAGTTGCGGTCCGCCAGTCTGCCGCAGATCCGGCCAAGTGCGCCTCATATAAGCGCATCGCCCTTTCATGCAAAGCGCTCAAGTGTAGGTGATACGAACATGTACCTAGTGAATCTCGAACGACGCGAGCGCCCTGTCATACCAAGCCGTTCAGACGTACACCGAATAATCATATACGTGATCGAAGCCTGATTTGTTGGGGTCTCGGTGGCTGCAAGAGACATTCGTCACTCAAGAGAACCAGATACACTGAGCTTCGTTTTCCTCTAACCATTCGCTTGGGACAGGCGTTCTTCGACGGGAACATCATCTACAAAGTGACCTTCTCCGGCGCAGAAAAATGCCCCAGGCCGTCTGGTTGAAACCTGAAGCGTAGGTGCCACGTGCGAGATCGTGGATGCATTACCGAACCTTTATACTAATATCTTTTTGCAACCTAAGACGCTACTACTCCAACCAAGCCAGTATTCTGTTCTCTCCGGTGTTCTCTCTGTTTCACCTCCCCCTCTAGTTCGTTGTCCACTTGCTAACCGTGTCGAACCACACAAGTTCGTGAACCTAAGCCCTAAAGCTTGACCGCTTAACCTAACCCCGGAGCCGCCGGTTATGCAGCGCTTCCACCTCCTGTTGGTTCTGCATCTTCCGCTCCCGCCAGCAGTCCAGGTCCAGTAAGTCGCACGGCCCCCAGGGAAAGTCCTTGTGCCGGATGCGCATGTACGGGTAGCGCGGCCGCGGCGCGTCCAGGAAC
Organism: Klebsormidium nitens; assembly: GCA_000708835.1. NCBI lineage: Eukaryota > Viridiplantae > Streptophyta > Klebsormidiophyceae > Klebsormidiales > Klebsormidiaceae > Klebsormidium > Klebsormidium nitens. The sequence continues at coordinate 36,111 of DF237154.1, read as the reverse complement.
GGGCGGTGGATCTCTTCCTCGATGTGGGTTAAGTCGTACAGGGCCTTGACCGAGATGATGACCAGGGCGGCCTGCCTGCAAGAAGAGGTGGGATTTGCTCTTAACCTTGTCCGCAACCAGGGTTTGACGCGGGATGCACCGGTTGAAAAATGGTCGCCCAGTGGAGAATCTCTTACTCGATTTGGGTTAAGCCGTACAGGGCCTTAAACGATATGATGACCAGGGCGTCCTGCCTGCAAAAAGAGGTAGGGTATGCTCTTGACCATGTTCGTAACAAGGGTAACGTGGTATCCACCGGTCGAAAATGGTCGCTCTGTGAAGAATTTCTTCCTCAACGTGGGGTAAGTCGTAAGAGTCTTAGTTAGAGGGCCTTGACCGATATGATGACCAGCGCGGCTTGCCTGCGAGCACAAAAAGCGGGTTGCTCTTTACCCCGCGTAACGAAACATGAACCTATGTTGAGTCGTTTGAATCACCTCGCTTACGAGAGTTGTTTTTCGATGTGGGTTAGGTCGTAGCAGGCCTTAACCAAAACGATGACCCCGACGGCCTCCCTGCACGCACAAAAAAATAGCGACATGTTTTCCCTCGTCCTATCCTTGAGATTTGATCTGAACTCGTTTTCCTAATGAAAAAGTATCTTGATAAGGAGGTGCGGAAAAGTAGCTCTCGAAGCGAGAGATTCGGGGAAAAAGGTGGCCTCGAGCATATTCGATGAAACAAATGTTGCGGGCACGGGGGAACGGAGTGAGAAAAGAGATACAGAAGCACCTGGTTGCGCACGTAGACGGTCTCAGATCGTCCAGAAGATTTGCGAATAGAGTTTTCTGCTTGAGAAGCACCTGATCGTTGACCGGAACGTGGCAGTAAGAAGTTTGCGTTGGCATCATCGTCTCTGTAACAAAGAGAGACTGAGAACGAGGACAGACCTGGCCTGTCTAATTTTATCAGATTCTTCTCCGCTTCACCCATCTTATATCGGTCATATTATGAGCGGTTCAGACAACGAAACGCGAACACTCTGAGAAAACGAACACTGTGCAGAGCAGCCATCAAGCGGGGAAACGCCAATCACAGCTATATTAGAGCACCAATCTGAAAAGCCGAACTGAAAAGCTTCCCAAGTTCCTCACGTGACCCGCTTCCACTTGAGCATCTCGTGCACCGCCTCTCTCTGCTCCTCGTCGTCGGGGGGCTCCCCCGGGGGCTTGATCCTGCCCCAGTTCACGTATTCTTCATCCCCCGGGTGGTATACCACCGTCGATTCCTCCGTCTCCGCGCTTCCCACCGTCGATCTCTCCGTCGCAGCGGTTCTCCCGGGCACTGGGCTCCTCTCCGACTCCCCAGCTGCCCGGTTTTGACCACTGGGGAGAATAGCAAAGACAAAGGGCGACTTTGACACCGCTATCCCCCGCTGTCCGGTCGCCGACTTCCACACGCAATCCTGCTCTTGGCGCCCGGCTTCCGTCCTCCCTCCGGTTTCCGTGACCGGGTATTGCGATTCCGGGCGCTTCGAGCCGTCGCCGACCGGTCTTTCGTGCTCGGAAAATATTGCCCCGGTTGCCTGCTTCGCGTGGGCTTCCGGGAACATGTTGGGCGGCGGCTCAGGGGGAGCTCTCCCCGGTGGAATACTTACCGGGCTCCTTCCCCGGTTTGCAAAGAACCTTTTTAGGACAGCTGTCGAGGAGCGGGGAACCGCGAGCAGTCTGCGTGAGCTCATCCTGGCTCAAACCTGTCCAGAGAATGGGGCCACAATCTGAACAAAGTGTGTCCTGAAACAAAGATGACAAGGGCTTTTGAAAAGTCGGATACAAGCCAAATCCTACACGAAAAGAAGTAAGGTGTCTGATTTCCATCGTGAAAGTGAGCCAAGGAAAGCTATCGTTACAAACAACTTGTTCAGCGACTGACACGTACCCTTGTTGTTATGCCAGTGCGAGCAGAATCTCGAAGACAATTTCAGCAAACCCAATCCTCTATCTCCCTTCTATCTCCAAGCTCTCAATAAACAATAGCCCACGTGCGCTCTTCGTGCCTTTAAAAGGGCTGCTTCGAAGAGAATTCATCAAACCCAATCCTGTACGTATCTCCAAGCCTTCAATAAAAATTAGCCCACGTTCGTTCTTCGTGCGTTAGAAAGGGCTGCTCGGTGCTTACCTCCGGTGAAGCACGGAAGGGGTCAGAAATCGTGCAATCTTTGCAGACCCTCTCTCAAACGGGCTCCGAAGGGTGTGAACCCCTGCATGCACTTAAGCTCGTTGGCAAACCGTTCACCAGTTCCGCTGAAAACAGCCGCCCCTCGTGATTCGTGGCTGAAACAACAGCTCTCGCGCCCGCGGCCGGGCGGCAAAGTCCAGTGCATGGAATGCGCTAATTCCTTGCTGGGTTTAGAGAAACGGTGTCACCCTTCCGCGTTGCGAGGCACCTCCAGACTGTGGTGACGAATCAGAACCAACCCGGGAATCCTACGGGTGCCTTTCATAGAAGCTGGCATTAAGCCAATAAGAGCAGCGCACCAGACCGGCCGTCGGCAGTGCACTGGTACGCTGGCGCAATCGGGCCCACAAAAGTAATCTTGGCGACGGCGGCATGCGAGTCTGCCAGATCAAATGCCGTCAGCAGCTTGAAAAACGATCGTGCATGCGGACGTCTGATGAGATGCTCAGAAGCTAGTCCCGAAGCGACTTGCTGACGTACCGAATCGCCGTAGTATAGTGATCCCTTAGAAGTTCCGGTCTTCCTGTCCGTTCCGATCTCCATGCCCCTGCCGGAACTTGAAGTGGCGGCCCGGAACTATTTCAGAGGCCACGTGGGAAAAATATCAAAGACACATTGCCGTTTATTGCTGCGCGTTAAGATTGTACCGGTAACGGCTTGCGATAAAGGCAGTCAGAAAGCAATCAAGGGTGCCGTTAAAGTTGCCGGGAACTGACCCCAGCAACAGTAGACGTGGGCGGCTGCCAACTATGGTCCACTGGAGGTATAATAGGTACTGTGCAGTGTGCTGGTTTCCGGCTAGCTTCTCTAGAATTCTGAGCTTCTTGTCTCTTTGTATAACTAATAGTCCAGTGAAGACGCCCATTTTCAACCTTTCTTGTTCCAGTTGCTGCCTTCTCGGAGTAAGCGGCACTACAGCGGCCAAGCTTTCCGGTTTTCTGACTCAGCTGGGCCTCACAATTGAGTCAAGAGTTCTTGTAGAATCGAGTAAGCCGTTTAGCGCGGGCAATCGACGCTGTCCTTTGATGAGCTAATCTGGATCAGAGACTCAATCGCAGAGAATTCTTGCAGTTTAAGAGGGTTTAGCGTCTGAATTTAGCTGGGTGCAATCACACCTGCTTTCAAGAGCAAGCTTACCGCAGCGTTGGAGCCGGGTAGAGGAACCCGAGATGGCTCTCTCAGTAGAGTTGCAAAGCAGAACTGTCTTGCCATATCGGCAAGATGAGTCCGCAGGATCCTCAAGGGCAGCAGGGGCCAGTGGGCAACCCGTCTTTCAAGCAAGGTGGGTGTTGATTGAGCGTTTCATCTGCCAGCCACTGTCAGCACATTCTCTTATCGTAAACTGCCGCATGCACTTACTTTTACACTAACAATCTTTTAGGGTTTGCCCCTGTCGCTCTGAGGTTTGTAGGTGGATCTTTGCCCTGGGCTTTTCGGGGACCCTGGGCTTGAGCCTGCAGTTTTGTCTTTTGTTGCAAAGTACTTATACTAGCTGTTGTCTATTTGTGATTGCCACTTCATCCGAATTCTGATGCAAAGTGGGGAAGTCAAAACAAGAGTGATTGTTATGAAACCTAATCTGCTTTTCATCTTTGGCAGAAATGCTCAACGGAGCACTCCAGTCGTGGTCGCTATGCATCCAGGATCTATGCAGCTTTGGATTCGTGTGCTGTAAATGCAAATCCTTTTTGAAAGTGGACACATTCAGGATGTGACCTGTTTAGTAAGCACAGTTGAGTGTCGGGCAAGTGACAATCTGATCTGATTCAATCTTGAAAACATTCTGTTCTGGGTTGAGAACCTCCGTATTACAACTGGCACAATTGCTGACGTCTCAGATCATGGACACAATTCAGAGCACAACATGTTCTGACTCGCCGCTGTCCTCTAGCAGGCGTGTGTGCCAGGGTTCTGCAAAACGCCAAGAGCAGAACCTGAGGAAGGGCGTTTTGGGGCGGAAAGTTGGCCTTTCGAAAGTGCCTGGCATTGTTCCGTCCTTCGACCCTGTCTGTGGAAACAGCAGGTCCGTAGTGAACACTCCAGCTTACTCAGTAGATGATGTTAGGAGCATCTACGTTCCCGCAGATTAGTACTTGTTACTTTCCTTCGCTAATCAAGTGAACGTGTCTGTCGCATCCATTGAATGGAAGTTGCTTCGTCTTGGATTGATTACATTGGTCTACCGAAGCTGCAACTATATGGCTTTCCAAGTTTGACACATCCAAAGTGATTAGTGAATTTGGAACTTGTTTCAAGGCCTTCCAAAGATTCTGCATCCAAAGTGGCCAGTCACATTTGGAACTTGTGAACAGTTGCTGTTTGTGTTCCAAGGGGGCGGAAACATTGAGAGTGGCCTTCTAGCGCCAGTGAAACAAACAACGAAGGGGTCTCTGTGGCTTGAGCTGACATGAGTTGTTCACTGTACAACTGGGTTTTACTCCGTTCCTGACGGCCACATGGAGTTGAATTGGTACCAGGGCAAAGGTTGGCCGTCAATCCTTGGGCGGGAAAGCGTCCTTATACGCCCGCTTTTTATGGTGCTTGAGGATCTGTACAGAAGCCAGTGTTTTCATGTGAAGTTGCAAGGCGTGTGGGGCGCCTTCAAAAGAAGGCTGTCGTACATTGTCCTTCTTTTCAAACTAGAAAGATTCATGTCTGCTTCATGCAGATGGTCAATGAAGGCCGTGTCGGCTCCGCCAGCAAAGAGTAAAGACTACTTGCCTCCTCCAGAGGACTCTGCAACCGGGTGGGAGGCGGGGTTGATTGGGGTGGAGAGAAGAATAAACCACGCGCTAACGGTGAGTTGGTCACTTGCCTTGATTGCTTGCAGGACGATTTGATGGCAAACCAGAAGCGAGGTGCTGATCACTCCAAGGAAAGGGCTTGTTACGCGCCAACCTAGTTGTTATGGAAATGTGAGTGGGGGAGGGCAGGAAGATCGTCCCGGTCTGAGCTAATGAAAGGATTTTAAGAGGCTGCACGAAAACCGGTACGCTTCATGTGCTACGACAGTTTCACGGGGACACTGGATTTTTCAGCAGCATCTGTACGGTTGGGTCGTTCGCCTCCCGTTGCAAGATTTTCTTCCAGGCTTGAAGCAGCTTCAATTGAAAAAATGTTCAACATTTGAGAAAAAAACTCGTCTTATGACCGTCAACAAGCTTGTTGACTGGTGATGTCGGTCCATTTCTTTGATACAGCTCACCAGGTTCCGCTTGCTTGCAGGATTTCGTCGTCATTCTTCTGGATGCGTTCTACGCGGACAGGCACTACGCACGCTTTTACGTCCTGGAAACAATCGCTCGGGTTCCTTATTTTTGTAAGTTCGTCTATCTCACTACTCTCTTGGATACCGCTGCTATCTCAAGCCCTCTCAGGCGTACATGAAAGACTGAATGGCCCTTCAACTTCGAGTGGCTCGGAATTTCGACTTGAAGCAGTCAACTGGAGTGAACTTCTGAAACCGCCACACAATCGCTGGAAGCTTACAGAAGGCTGCCAGGCAAAGCTGTAGGCAATCCCCGTCGATCTCAGCTATGGTTCATGCGGCTGGTCGGAGGATTGGCCGCAGTTTGCGAGGAGTCTATGGACGTCATCGAGAAGCCTTGAAACGAGTACTTTGCGGCTTTGAAGCCGCTCACCCGTTTGAAGCTAGCCCAGACAAAAGAGCGGCATGAACGTAGTGGCGCAAGGCTCTATGCTGCTGAAGTCGGGGCGTGTTTGGTCCTTCTCACTTTGGGAGGCTTTGATTTCAGGTCGGACAGAAGCGCAACGCAGTGCTCTGCGTATCAAGTTCAATGCAAGGCTGCGGTCATTTTTATGGCGTGGGAAATGGGGTGTATTCCCAAGAATGACAAATTGTTTCTCTCCGTTTGCAGCTTATGTTTCGGTTTTACATATGTATGAGAGCTTTGGGTGGTGGCGGCGAGCAGACTACATCAAGGTGAGCACGCACTGCACCAGCTGCGCCCCGAAACTCAAGGGCAAGTTTGGGCTTTGTTATTGATGTGCTGAAAGACGTCGTGTTAGGACGCAACTGCCGAAGCCAACCTTTTGTGACCCAGGAGTCATGGACCACTACGAGCCTTGGACTTGATATACTGGAGGCACTACGATTCAGAATGCAGTTGCCGGATTCAACCTGTTGCTCCGGATTGTGAAGCTCGCGGAGCTCGCATAAGGGCAGAAGCGGCAGGTTGTCGGTCAAATGTCTCTTCGTGGCATCTTGCCAACGGGGCCTTCTCAATGGAATGCTTTACATGTGACGTAGCGTTCTACCTTATGCCATCGGCTGCGCTTAGTTTGAGATAGGCTTTGTGGGGGTAATTACTGAATGGACCAGTGAAAGCCGGTACACAGCATACATTACCTACTTCTTCAAGCTGAAAACTTCTCCACTGCCCCAGGGAGGTGACGCCGATTGTGAGCCCAGCAAGTGATCGGCGTCGATTTGCACGTTCCAGAGCCTGTTTGAAAGTGAAAACGCAGAGAAGGACCTCCTTCACTTCCGGCTTTACTGCAAGCGTCGTTCGCTTCCGGGCACTCCCTTCGCTTTTCTTCCCTTCGGATCTCTCGTTTACCACGTGTGTTCAGCAGAGGCGTCAGACTTCCAGAATCTCATTTCCTGCGCAAGTAAAACCGGATTGTTTGTGCTTTCTCTCCGCCGCTCAACTCAAAACCCGTTGTTATTTCACCGCAGGTTCACTTTGCTGAATCGTGGAACGAGCTGCATCACCTGCTCATTATGGAGTCGCTGGGAGGCGACCGGCGGTGGATCGACCGCTTTCTGGCGCAACACGTGGCAGTCGTCTACTACCTCCTGTGTTGCATCATCTACCTGGTCAGCCCGAGAATGGCGTGTGAGTCACGAAACCCTATCTGAGCTTTCAGGGTCCATCATGTCGTGCTTCTGTCGTAGGTGACACGATAGGAAGAGTGCTCGCGCGGGGTTGCCGCTTTGTCTCGCACTCTCCGTTTTCATTCTGCGTTTGGGCGATTCCAAAGCGCTCTCATCCCCCACGGCCCGTGTATGTCCGGCACTCTCGAAACTTATCGTTTTGTCACTTCTTTGCGTGTGCCAACCAGATAAGTGCCTCTTTTTATCTGCTCGTATCTCACACTTCTGAGCCAAGTGACCGTTGATCCCTGTTTACCTGCTTCTTTCCAGTATTCGCACGTTAGAGCACTTCTTTCTGACGAGCTTGTTGCCACCGTGCAGATCACTTGATGGAGTGCGTCGAGACGCACGCGTACCACACGTACGACTCGTTCCTGGCAACTTTCGGCGACAAGCTTAAGACGAAGCCGGCCCCGGAGGTCGCCGTCAAGTATTACACCGAGGGAGACCTGTACATGTTTGGTGAGCGTGCTTGTAAAGGGCTTTAGCAGCCTCCCTCGCTGGAAAATTCGGCGGCGTTTTCGCAGAGGCGCCGCCTAAGATTCGCCGGACGATTTCTCGGGTGGCAGCAATTTTCGGTGCTGTCACGGGCTTGGGCCCGTTTGGGCAGATTCTTGAGTGCGCGAGCAACGGTTGGAACGTTTGCATCAAGTGAGATCCAAAGAGCGAGCTTGAGGGCATCTCGTAGTGTGGTTCCACCATCGAGCCCCCGTTCTAAAAGGAAAACCCAGTTGGAGGTGTTGAACTGTTAAAAGACAAGCCAACGCCGCAGTCTCGAATGTCGTCGGGTCTGTTCCGGATCGTGATTGATCTGACCGGAATCTTAATCGACCTTTTTTCTGGGGGCAAGCGTTGGTTGTCAATTTAAGGCATCACAGTGAAATCACTGGACGTCTAGACTGCTGCTCGATATGCATTCCTCCTGTTCCGACACCGGTCTGCGACCCTGGTTCTCGCAATGAAGGGCGTTACATCCTTTAGATCCACGTGCAGGGGGAGAGCGTCACAGCTTTTTACGAATCTCAAGAAAGAGCTTAAAAAGCCAAGATAATATCAAATTCCGACTCACTCCAAAAACCCTAACCCAAAAAGGTACCTGCTCCGCACGATCACCCACCTTAACCACCAAAGTTAACCTTACCCGTCCCAGTGCGGTTACCTTAGTATTATTTCGGCTCATTATTAGTTTTTCTTCAGTTCGACACAGAGTCTCACCAGGTCTCTTTCTCTGCAGACGAGTTTCAGACGGCCGCCACACCGGGCGTCCGGCGACCCAAAATAGGTAAGCCGCTCATGCCGCCGGTTGGTCAGTTGATAAATCGGGAGGAATTCATAGGCGGCCGTTTCTATAACCTGGCAGGCGTGCATTGGACCAATCCCGATAAGCCTGCTCTGCTTGTGAACCGTCTTTGTCAAAGACTTGAGATTCGCCTTCGTCTGACTTGATTCAGACGAGACGAGCGAACCAGAAAGGAAGGCTCTGTTGTTGCCGGAACCCCGACAATGTCATATCTGAACTTTCTGTACTTTTGCTTTTGCCAAATCCGGTGCGTTCTGCCAATCATGTACTTTTCTGGTGAACTCGAGTGTTCGTCTATAAGAGCGACCTTCTCTGAATTGTTAATATTTCGGTCCTTGTCAGTTGGACGTTGTACAAACTTCGCCTGCTCTGGCCGGCTGACTAACTTTTGAGGAAAAGTTAAAAAGACAGGCGACGCTGCGAGTACCTGACACCGAACGTCCCTCTCGTTACCGACCCCAGATTAAAGCTCTTGAGGAGATGCTTCAAGACACATTTGGCCTCGTTTTCCCAGCTTTCCAAATCCGTTGATGGTCTGCTCCTCAGCACTCCTGTGCGCAAAGTCAATGTCCCGACTCGACTCAAAGTTTCTTCCAACTTTGCTGACGCCCGTTCTCCGTATCCGCAGAGAACTTGTACGATGTGTTTGTAAACGTGAGGGATGACGAGGGAGAGCACTGCAAAACGATGCGGGCCTGCCAAACCGCAGGTGGGCTTTTAAAGATTGAGTTGATTCGCTTCTGCCACTCTGCGTTTTTGCTTCGGCAATGGTAGCTTTTTGCAGTGGTTCTGTTGGCGCTCTTCGTCCGTTCTTTATCATGCCTCTGATCAGGCCTCTTCCCTTCCAAATTTCGGTCGACTCAAGCTGCGAGTAAAGGTCAGCCCTCAACGCTGAACGGAACGCTTTATTTTTGGAAGGATGAAAGTAGCTGGGCGAGAATTCGGATTGGTGCCGGTCAATCTCGCTTCCGCCGGCGACACTTGTTCTCTCGCTCTCAGTTGGTATGAAAGGTCCTCCATCGATTTCAGCCGCAGAATTGGAAAGGAAGTAAAGCGTCAGACACCGTGCGCTCAATTGTCGGCCAACGACAGCTCCTGAGAGATGAACGTACACGCTTGACAAACCTTTTTTCAGCGTTCTGGCTGTGCCTTGGTTTCGCGTGTCTTGCTACCGCCGTCGGCTGGCATTTGCTGCCCTCCTTCCTGCGGGAGTTTTGAAACGTTTTCTCAAGGCGGCAGCTTAAAAATTTTCAGGTGTGAATCTTGTGATCAACCAAACTCGGTTCTTACATGATTAGCGTCTGCCATTGTTTGCAGGTTCCATATCGTCTCCCCATCAGGACACGCCCGTCCTGCCTGGCGATCTTTGTAGCGGCGTTGTCGAATGCAGCACCACTGCGGTGTCGGCTGCTGATAGGTTCTTGAAACACGGCGTCCCTATCGATGATACCCTTTAGCTGCGCGTTCGGAAATGTACTGCGCTGCTTTAGGTAAAAGTTTGTGATAAGAAGAGACAATGAGGAACTCACGGTCAGCGCTGGGGTAAGCGCGGTATTGAGGTTGTACAGTAGTGGTATGTGGAAGTTAGTTGGGTTAGTGAAGCGATCTGTTCGGTGCAGGCGGCCATTGCCGCGTCGTCTGGAACTGAAAGGTTCATGCATGACCCGTACCTTTATCTGTGACGAAGATTGTTTCTGTGCTTGGGCACAGGATGGGATTGTCAAACTGCACGAACTTAGGATTGTTCCCGCATGCTATGATTGGATTCCACGACATGTACGTTTCATAGTGCACGCCTGTGCAGTTGCTTTGCACTAGCTCGCGATTCTGTGCGTGAAAATCGAACATTGATCTGCGCAGACGTCTTCGCACAAAGGCCCGACGTTCTTGTTGAAGCTAAAGGCGAGCATGCAGTCGATAATTTTGTGAAAAGCGACTCTGACAGCCAAAAGTGGACGGACCAAGGTGGACTCATGAGGTTGATGGAGTGCAGATGCTCCCCGACTAGGATCGACACTGGGCGCGTTATTGGCGCGCTTTAAATTTTAGTGAAACAATCGAGGACCCAGCCAGCCGACTGGGCGTTGACGCATTCGGTTTGCGCATGACGACACTGACGAGAGCCCAAGTCGCTAATTTAACGGACGACGAGCTAACACGTCATCATGCTTGACCCTGGGCCCGCGCGGGCCTAAGCGCGGTGCACAGGAATTGAAATAAAACGTGTTTATATATACTTTGTGTATGTACATACGTATAAGTCTATTTATATGCAAAGTGTGTTCATATGCACAGAGATCTTGCAGCCGCGATGGACTGAAATCGTGCACATGTGATTATGACTTAAAGAGCCGACGCTTTTGCACTCTGCACCCACGCGAGTGACGTCTCCACATCGAGTGCCAAAGAACCAGGCAACTAAAGAAACGCAAGAAGCTCCCAATGTACATTCGAAGTCTGACGTTGAAGTTAAGATGAACTTCGAAATTAAGGTCCTAGAAGCGATCACAGTCGGTTTGAACCCGACGTTCAGATACAGCCCGACTAGAATCTCAAAGGGGAACGACGCACCTAGTTATTCCAGCTAGCACTTTGACCCCGTTATTCCAAGTCCTTCTGATTATGGAAGCCATTCCTTGTGGCTTTCGTCGTCTGCACAAACCAAGCAGAGTCTGTACTCATATCTCACTGTCTCTCGGGCTCACACGTTTATCTAACAGCCGCTAGCATTCGGCCTGGTGCCGCAATTGGGCAGGCACGTGCCGTTAATGGATCCTTGCGGGAGAGGGGTGCCGCCACAATTGCCGGCGCAGTTGTAGCCGGAAGGGCAGTTCTGATCGGAGTTGCAGCGCGTAAGACAGCTGGCACATTTCACGTTTGCGGCCTGGCAGACGGTCGGACCTGAAAGAGGACGGGTAGAAGAGGGAAGAAGTATTTTTCAGCACGCGGACCTTTCATGCGGAGATACAATCTTTCCTAAGGCGTGAGGCAGGACTCAATCCGCTCTATTCTTGGAAAGAATTTTGGGATTAAGCAAGTTTTGTGCTCTCTGGGTCTGGGTTTGCTACTGAGAATTTGACCACTAGAATAAGCAGTTAGTCTGCTTATTCAGTAAGTGGCATCGAATCAAAAGATGAAAAGCCCTCCGTTGAGGTAAGAGGGAAGTAAGACGCTGCCGAGGACGGGGTGGGGTCAATTCGGGGTTCGCGTGCCACCGGATGCCATATTTGGAGATTGCTGTCCAGTAGCGTAAAATTCTTCTCACTTAAGGGCCTTGAGAGAGGCGTGTATCTCGATCGGCATCGAGACATCTTGGCAGAGGTGTGTCGATCTGGGGCTATTCCGAGGCAAGGTATGTTTTTTCAGGAAATTTTTGCTGATAACCAATTCTTGCTGATCACCAGGTTCCGCTAACTAAGCCCTGGCCAGACCGCCATCAGGGCCGGTCTGTAACCAGGCCTGGTTAGCGCCCTAACCAGTTTGGTTAGCTGCGAAATATTCTGGGGGGTCGGAAAAGTTCGGTTTCTACCTGGCAGCGTACCGCCGACGTAAGCGCCGCACGTACACGCCCCGCGGGTGCACTCGTTGCTCGTTCCATTCCCCAGGTTGGTGCACGCTTGTAGAGGAACGCTAGCGGCCGAAGCTGCGTTAAGGCAGACCGTGACAGGTTTGAAAAGAAAAGGTCGTCAACGGAGTCTCTCATATCCGTTGCGACAATGCAAGTCTTTTTTTCTAATTAAATAGAAAAGACTCTTGTAAAGAAGAAGGACACGTGACCCAGGCGATGAGTTGAGTTGAGGCAAATTGCTTCGAGTCGACGTGCAACGCATTTAGCGGCAGATGAGTCATGCGTCCCTGTCACCTCAAAGTTATCAATGGCATCAGAAAGTTGCGAGCCGAGGGAGAAGGGCGCGAAAGGGTTGGGAATGAAGCTTGATCTGCACAGGATATCACTTCGAGCAAGCAGTCTCAAGCTGCCAGAACTGCTCAATACGACGGACAGCCTGTATGTGTTGGCCTCACCAATCGGTGGCGTGAGGATAGGGGTGGGCGGAAGGGAGGGCAGAGGGAGAACCGTTGGGGAGGGAAGAAGGATCCCCGGGGGAGAGGGAGTGAGCGAAGGGGAAGGTAAAAGGGGGACCGTCGAAGCGTTGGTGGGGGAAGGGGAAGGGAGAATGGGGACCGTTGATGCGTTGGTAGGGGAGGGGGAAGGAAGAAGCGGGACCGTTGGTTGTGGCACGGGTACGAGAGCCGCTGCAAAACAGATCTCTGGTAGTGAAATCCACAAACACAGGACTACTCTGAGTGGACCTGGTTATTGTTGGTTAAGTCCCGTTCTTCCTTCTAAGCAGACTTGGTTTGAAGAGCGCAACATTGCGTGTTTCGGAGGAGCATGAGATCATTCAGCAAAGCCGTGTCTCTTGCCACAAAACGAAGGTTAGGACGTACTTGCAACTCAGCAGATTCTTATGATGACTCGATGACCGTTTTAAACCCTCCAATCAGTGTACCAACAGGTGGCAGACTTGGAAGAGGTCAGTAGGTCCCGGTGCTGGTGCACTAGTCGCCATCCAATGATTGCTCCCCAAAATGACTAGGCACATCGGTCCTTACTTGACGGATGCACTGAATGATGTTTTGAATGAACAGTTCAAAAACGTGAAGTCTGCAAATGTGGTATTAGCGTCGTCAGGACACGTTTGGATCGACTCCTGATCTCCGGCCGGGCCACAAAGAACCCAGCACTCGCAGATCGCGTTTATAGCTCGCATTTAATGTCAGCTGGATTGAACGGCAAATACGCGGCAATTGCCCAACGTCAAGCCAGGGTCCGTGTTACTGCGCAGCCCTCACCAGGACAGGGGAATTGGAAGCTAGGGTGTAACACTTCTCCGGAGCGAACGTCGTAGTAGCATAAGAATCGGAACGTATTCGGGAATTCATAGACACAAGTTATCATCGATATCAGGAAAGCTTGTGGGGACCCGCCGAAGAATCCAACCAACGGGCACGCGTTACGGGAGAGTGTCCGGTTGGAGCCTGCAAACAATAACATCGTCGTTAACGTTCACGTGCTTCCCTCAGGAAATGAAGAGTGAAAGTCAGCGGAGCCTGAGCTGATTCTATCAGGCCGTTGCTATCATAAGGGTTAACAAACGAAGCGGCGTGAAGTACTCCTCTTCAACTTCAGACTTGTTTCTGTGGGATAACGAACATTTCAAACGTTTCCCGCACTACATTAATCGCAATCTTTCGTCTGCTAGATCAAGGCAAAGCGAAGTGCAAAACGAGCCTCCGTGGTTTGAGTATACTACCTGTTGGATCGGTCGATATTCGGCACGGGAGAGTTCTACCGATAATTATGGGATCTCCGTTTGTGTTGTAATGACAGTCGAAGGAAGTTCCCGGAGATGTCCTGATGGAGCAATCAACTTGGACAAGAGGGACGTCCGAATATAGGGCTGTGGAAGGACATCCTCCGACGGCTGGACAAGACAACGAAAGCGCAACTGTTAAACGTTCAACACTGGTTGTTGGAACTGGACTCCGAGCACGTCAAGTCTATTGCATGTCCCCTTATAGAATGGTTGCAGGATTGACTCATGATATCTTGAAGTGTTCTGGACGGCGTCAACACAGGTGGGTAAGTCTTTAGCCCACTCTGACAGAGATTGCTCACCGAACATGTTTACTAAAAGCGAATGTAAGACGAAACCAACCCTTCGACGGCTTTTCTTCAGACAACATTCCTTGTAACAGAACGTGGTTTGCGACAACGGGGAAAGATGCTTAGCTAATCTTTCACTGAGGTTCATTTCTAGCATGTGCAACAATGAAAATAGGGAAAAGATTGTTCTTGGGTTCCAAGTTATGGGCCATCATTTGGAAAGTGAAGCAATGGAGACTCGGATCCGCTGAACCACTTCACAAATCAGCGCAGTCGGGTTCAGGGTTGTATTATGAAGTTCTTGGATGCAATAATCGGTTCAAAACGACCTTCCATGCAATCTGATGTGTAAACTGGATTCAAAGCTCGATGCATCATCTCTGGTCTCCAGTTCAGCCTAGAAGTGCCCTCTCATTGAAAGATAGGTTGCTTACATGGATATAGCGCAACCGCTCCCTGCGCGGCCCCCAATAGGGCCAAAATCGTCAGCAGCATTCTCAGTGGAGTGGCCATGAGGAAGGCCGCTACCATAGTCATGCCAATCTTCCCAGAAGTATCGCCGAGACCTTTACTTGTCTCTACGAAAGTACGTGCTTCTTCGCACCGCCTTATCGGGTGCCAGGTCCGCTGAGGCTTCGTCTTTTACGTGTTCGCCCGCCCTCTTTGCTCTGCGTGTGTTCTTCTTAACCTTATAGAGCGATCACGAGGGGGTCGCTAGTGCGGGCTCATGGGCTAGATTGTCTGTTGTACCGCCAGCGCCGTTGAGGGTCTGAAAGAAGGTCAAGGCTTGAGGGAAAGGAAGATTGCAATTTGAGGGAGGACCTACGCGAAAGTATCCAGCGCCTTGTATGGCAAGATATCGCAAAGCTCAAACGCTGGCTGCTCGCCAAAAAATGGTCAAAGCTCCATGCGACAAAATCATGCTTTCTGCTTTGTTGAGACGCACACAGTACAAGGAGAGCTGCTCCGTCGTGCAGAGAGCTGCCTTTCTCGTTGTTTGTTTCCTTGAGGTGAGCGTCGATCAAAGATAGGCCAATTAGATACCTCGGGGAGCGCCGAGGATAGCGCCGAGGGTAGCGTCAAGAATAGCTTTGAGCGTCGAGGATATACAGCGCCGAGAATGGTAACGCCGCAAACAGCATCGAGGATGATACGAAGACTTAGCCGAGGATAGCGTCGAAGTGCATTCATATGAGCGCTTCGGATAAGCGGCTGAGCGCCGAAGAGAGCAATGAAGGCATTTTCGGAAAAATCTTCACTCCCGCGATGGCGCGCTAAGCGCCGAGGTACGGAGAAAAGCGCTCCACGGCCAAGCCGTTCCGTCGATGTTCGTTCCGCTTCAGTGGTGAACCGACTCCTAACTCTGCTAACGCCTCCGCGTACGGAACCGAGGCGATCCGCCAGAGACCCTGCTGGGTCATGGTTCTTTTCTTGATCTTGCCCTCAGATTGTTCCAGTCATTGCAAGGTGCTGGTCCTACGAAAGCTGGCGGTCACGGGTCCGTTCCGCGCTTCCGAACCGGACCCTCGTTCCGCTGGGGCTAGTGTAAGCGAATCCGTTCCGCCTACTGTAGATGGCGGCCGCCATTGAAACTTCAACGGAACCGGGCGCAATTCCGCTGCAGCGCGCTCCGGTCGGTTATTCCGCTATCGGCCAGGCCAGCCAGGCCGTCACGATGCGCGCAAGCCTTAACCGGTCCGTTCCGTCAGCTCGGGGCCATTCCGCTTCGGCACGGGACCCTGTTGCTTCGCGGCGTGCCCCCAATTGGCCGTTACGCTGCAAGCGAGGCACTCTTCATATTGCGCGCGAGCCTCAGCAGGTCCGTTCCTTCAGGACGTGGGCCTTTCCGGTCCGAAAACGGGCCCCATTTCGCTTCAGCGTGCCTCGGTCTGCCGTCCCGTCGCAAGCCCCGCCAGGCCGTTCCGTTGCGCGCGAGGAGCCTCAGCCGGTCCGTTCCGCTAGCTCGCAAGCCATAGCTTCAGAAACGGGCCCTGGTTCCACTTAGGCGCGCCCCGATCGGCAAATCCGCTGCACGGGGCAGTTCGGTGGTTCCGGTGCGGGCTTTGTTCACTACAGCACTGTCGCGGCGCTTCCAACGGCACCGCTCCGCCCCGAGTCGGGACCCCTGCTTGCCGATGCACCCGGCCAATTGTTTCGCTGCGACTGCAACGTCTACTGGAACGAAAGTAGCTACTAAGTCGCGGAAACGAACGACGTTCGGTGAGAAGTCTTGGGATTCAGAAGCACACAACCAGTCAACGCTAGCGACTCCCTTTCAGACGTGGCCGCCAGAATACGAACGCCAGCAGCTTGCCCGGCCGCTCAACAAGAGCCCAAGGATTTTCCGGCCCGAAGCGACTTTCATGTATGAAATCGAAAGGAATGGCCTTCTCTTTTTGAAGTTCGGCCGCTTCTGCACTTAGAATCCTTATGGACCTGTCAGCCGTAACGCATGAGGCATGACCCAATAAAAAGGGACTGGAATCAACCTATTCGGGGTGAAGTTGGCTGCTTTTCCTTATTTCTGTTTTTTGAAGATCATACCACTGTTACATCTCAGCCGTTGAGCTCAAGGTATACCGTGGGGCCCAACAGCGCAATTTGCAGAGAGCAGGGCTCCGGATTTGACCGACTCAAAAACCAGAATATAGCTGGGACTGTGACGAGGCCACACCTGCACGTGTAGTTGCACTGCCTTCTATGCAGAGCTCGAATTTAGGTGCTACTTTAGTGGGGTTTCGTGGCATGTGATCACTCCGCGGTGAAATCGGATGACCTGAACCAAGGCGGCCCCGTACAGTTGGAGCTTACGTTTGCAGTTACGTCTCCTGTCTATTCATTGATACACTTCATGTTCGGGCCAAAGGGAGCCCAACTTCATTTCAGGACGAAGGGCCACGTTTTTAATATTTGGAGGTTACGCCTGGTCAAAGTTTTAGAGACTCTGCCGGCCTCTCAATGGCGTTGCATTAAAGAGTCCGATCCGACCCCTTATTCGGCCCGATTGGAAAGCCAGAACCATAAGACGTACTTCATTCAAGCCACTTAACTCCCTCTTCTCCCTTCTTAAAACGAGAGTTCTTCATGTAGCTCCGTCGAATGCCACATGCAAATCAGTGACTGTGATGAGTCCACTGCCGCTCCACACATGTACTCTTCTAACAGCCGCTAGTAGCATTCGGCTGGGTGCCGCAGTTGGGCAGGCATATGCCTTTGAATCCTTGCTTCAGTACGGACGTCGGGGGAGGAGCGCCGCCACACCCGCCGGCGCAGTTGTAACCGGGGGAGCAGTTCCAGTTGGTGTCGCAGCCCGTAAGACAGCTGGCACAGGTCACGCCTGCCTGACAGACGGTCGGACCTGGCAGAGACGTAGGGATAGCAGAGCTCAGGTGTCGTCACAGAATGCCGACATGGCGTGCGCGCGAGAATCACATTCGGCCTTGAGGTGGAGAAACACTTTCGAGTACCCGTTTCAATTCGCGCCAAATCGTCTTGGTAACAATCGATATAAGATTCTCTGGATGCAACATTGGGGTCTAGTAGTGATAATCACCTGCCAAAGCGTCACCCAAGTAACGGCCGCAAGCACACCCGGCGGGGCACCCGGAGTTCGTTCCATTCCCGGGGGTGCATCCGACAAGAGCACCAATGGTTGAAGCTGCGAGTTGTCGGATCGTACAGGTTGAAAAAGGGTTAATCCTTCACATTGAAGTTAGAACATCTTCACAGTACCGTTACATGGCTAGACAGGGCTAAGACATAAGGCCGTTAACGGAGACATTCGCACCCTGTGAGGTGCAAGCTTTTTGTGTCCGTTAGGGAGACGAGGCTCCTGTTGAGTAGAAGCAAGGCACGTAAGCAAGGCACGTAAGCAAGGCTTTGAGAGGAGTTGAGTTGCGTCGAGTCTACGTGCAACTCACTAACCGAGAATTCTAATCACCGCCATCAGAAGCTTGAAAATATAGGTACGCATCAGTGCGTCGGTTGCTGGCCTCAAGAGACTCGGAAGAGGGATCAGGAATCGAGACCTTGCACAGAATCACCTTGGCTGAAGCAAGCTGTCTTAATGAATCTTGAACTTTGCAACCTGAGACTGATAAGAAATTCTTCTCAAAGTTGATTTGCTTCACCATTTGCTAGCGTAGAGGTTGGAGTGGGCGAAGGGGATGGAAGCAGGGGGGCCGTTGGTTTGGGGAAGGGTACGAGAGCGTCTGCAAAACAGATGTCTTGTTGTGAAACCACAGGACTCTTTAAGGTGAGCCTGGTTAGTGGCGGAAGTCCAGTTCTAAACAGATATGTTTTGAAGAGGGCAATGAGCGCCAGCTGAGTATCGTTATCATCATCATCATAAGTATCATCAGAAGCCGTACTTCTTTCGCAAACAGAAACGTTAGGTAGTGCTTGCGACTCAGCAAACTCTTATGATGACTCGATATATATGACCGCTTTTGAACTCCCAAACAGTGTACCTACAACTGGCAGATTTTCAAGAGTGTCAGCAGGTCCACTGCTTGTGCACTAGATGCCTTGCAATTATTGCTCCCCAAGATGACGGTGCACATCCGTCCTAACTAGAACAAACCAAAAACGTGGAGCCTACAAATGTGGCATTGGCGTCGTCAGGACACGTTTGGACACCTGATCTCCGAAAGGAACCCAGCTCTCGCAGATCACATGTAAAAGCCTGTAGCCAATGTCAGCTGAACTGAACCGCAAGTACGCGGCAATCTTTATTGGCCAATTGTCAAGCCAGGGTCTTGAACCCGAAAAAGTACTAATAAGCGGAGACAATAAAAACATAACTGCACTGGGACGGGCAAGGTTGGTTTGGTGGTTAGGGTGGGTATGGGTGCGGATCAGGTACTTTTTTGAGTCAGGGTTGTTAGTTTTAGTCGGAGCTTACAATTATCTTGGCTCATTATCATCTTTCTTGAGTTTTATGACCACGCCTTGCTACTGCGCATCCCTCACCAGGACAGAGGGGCTCGACGCCGAGATCCATCACTTTTCCGGAGCGGACGTCGTATTCACACGTGACTATATTGTAAGGGCTCGCGTTTGGGATGTCATAGACACAAGCAATCCTTCGGAGCGCTTGTGGGGACAAGGCGACGTATCCAACCAAAGGGCACGCGTTTCCGGAGAGTCTCCGGTCAGAGAGGCTAGAGCCTGCAACGAGTCACGTGCTTCGCTCAGCAAACGAAGACTGGTGGAGAGAGTATCCTGAGCCAATCCATCAGGCGGCTGCTATCATAAACGTTAACAAACGAAGCGGCGCGAAGTAGGGGTTCTTTGACCGGCTTCAGACATGTTTCTATGAAAGAACAAACGAATCGTACACTGATCAAATTGCAACCTTCCGCCTGCTGATAGGCAAAGCGAAATGCAAAGCGAGCCTTCAAGGTTGGGGTATACTACCTGTTGGATTGGTCGATATTGGGCACTGGTAATTCAGCGCAATGTAAAGAGAAAAGGATTCTCCATTTGTGTCGTAATGGCACTCGTAGTCATTGTACGGAGGTGTCCCGACGGAGCACACGACTTCGACAAGAGGGACGGCTGGGTCTTGGGCTGTAGACGGACATGCTCCAGCGGCTGGAAAAGACAACGAACGCGCAACTGTTAAACGTTCAATCTGGTTGTTGGAAATGAAGTCCGAGCACCTCAAGCTTATTGCATTAGCCTTATTGAAAGTTGCAGGATTGACTCATGATCTCTTGAAGTGTTCTGGACGGCGTCAACACAGGTGGGTAAGTCTTTACCCCACTCTGACAGAGATTGCTCACTGAACATGTTTACTAAAACTCGAATGTGAGACGGAACCAACCCTTCGACGGCTTTTCTTCAGACAACATTCCTTGCCAAGTTCCTGTAACAGAACGTGGTTTGCGACAACGGGGAAAGATGCTTAGCTAATCTTTCACTGAGAATCATTTCTAGCATGTGCAACAATGAAAATAGGGGAAAGATTGTTCTCGGCTTCCGAGTTGCGGGCCATCATTGGGAAAGTGAAGCAATATCAGGGAAATCTGCTCAACCACTTAAAATATTCAATGTAAACACCTAAGTTAGCATTGGCGGGTTCAGGGTTGTCTTACGAAGTTCTTGGATGCAGTATTTCGGGTCGAAACGAACTTTCATGCAAATTGATGCGTGAAATGGATTCAAAGCTCGGTGCATCATCTCTGGTTTTCAGCACGACCTGGATTGCCCTCTCATTAGAAAGTAGGTGGCTTACATGAATATTGCGCCAACGCTCCCTGCGCGGCCCCCAATAGGGCGAGAATCTTCAGCAGCATTCTCAGTGGAGTAGTCGGGAAGAAGGCCGTTGCCATAGTGAAGCCAATCCTCTCAGAGGTAGCGCCGAGACCTTGACTTGTCTCTGTGAAAGCAAGCGGGTTTTGCACCGCCTTATCGCGTGCCGGGTCCGCTGTGGCTTTGTCTTTCACGGGTTCGCTGCATGCCGTGCTTTGCGGTTGTTCTTTCTATTCTCATAGAGCGATCACGAGGTGGTCGCTACGGCGGGCTCGGGCTAGCTTGTCTGTCGTACCGCCAGCGCCGTTGATGGTCTGATAGAAGGTTAAAGCTTGAGGTAAAGGAAGACTGCAGTTGTCAGAGAGGAAGTACGCAAAAGTATCCAGCCCCTTGTATGGAAACTTCTTGCAAAGCCCAAATGCTGGCTGCTCCTTGGTCAATCCTACTTGGGACGGAATCAGGTTTCTGATGTACTAAGACGCACACAGAAAACAAGACTGCCCCGTCGTGCAGAGAGCAGCCTTTCTCCCTTGTTTGTACCCTTCATGTGGGCGTCGAACTAAGATAGGTCGGACAAGATACCTCCGGGAGCGTCGAGATATCCCCAAGGGTAGCTTCGAGAATGGTTCTGAGAGTCGAGGGTAGCGCAGAGAATGGTAACGCCGGAAACAGCCTCGAGGATCATACAACGATAGCCCAGGATAGCCGAGGATTGCGTCGAGATGAGCGCTTCGGATAAGCGGCTGAGCGCCAACGAGAGCGTTAAAGATATTGTCGGAACAAGCGTCGATCGGAGACATTTGAAGGCGCTGTCGACCAACAAAGCTGGCGGCCACAAGTCCGTTCCGCGGTTCTCAACCGGACCCTCGTTCCGCTGGGGCCAGTATAAGCGAATCCGTTCCCCCTACTTTAGAGGGCGGCCGCCACTTAAGTTTCAGTAGAATTGGCCCGGACACTTCCGCTGTAACGCGCCCCGCTTGGTCATTCCGCTGTCCGCCGGGCCAGCCAGGCCGTCACGATGCGCGCAGGGCCTCAACCGGTCCGTTCCGTCAGCTCGGGGCCATTCCGCTTCGGACCGGGAACCTGTTGCTTCGCGGCATGCCCCCGATTGGCCGTCCCGCTGCAAGCCCAGCCAGGTCGTCACAGGAAGGTTTGGTTGCTAACCAGGTTCGATAACCAAACTTCAATCTGGTTCTTTGACCAATAACCGCGAAATAGCCACGTTAAAAACCTGGTTACTGCTCGAGTCTGGTCATTGAACAGTTAACCAGCTTCGAACCAGCCCGTAACCAACTGTGGTCAACGGCCAAAAACCCCTGTGCGTTACGTTGCGCGCGAGCCTCAGCCGGTCCGTTCCGCCAGCTCGCAAGCCATCTCGCTTCGGAACAGGGCCCTGATTCTTTTGAGCGTGCCCCGGAGGTCAAAGTCGCTCTGCAAGGTAACTCGCTTGACACCCGGTCAGAGCGGAGAATGACCAACCGGGCTGGCGCTAGGCGCTCTTCCTTGTCCCGGTGACCGATGTTGAATGCCACCGGAATGTGCCGCGAGCTAGCGGAACAGTTCGGTTCAGGCTCGCGCGCAATCGAAAGGCGTGGGGGGCCGTGCATCGGAGTGGCCGGCGGCGGGGCGCGTCGCATCGAAATCGACCCAGTTTTAGACCGATATGACGTACCTGCGAATAGCGGACTGGACTGGTTATAAAGGCTCGCGCACGACCCCCGACCGCTTGGCTGGTTCGGCACACAGTGTAATGACAGACCGGGGCGCGGCGCTGCAGCGAAAGTGGGCCCGGTTCCATCGTAATGAAGATGGCGGCCGCCAGCTGAGCGGAAAGAATCGGCTGACTGGCACCAGCGGAACGAGGGTCCGGTTGAGTATCGGCGGAACGGAACCGTGGCCGCCGCCTATTTCCTTAGAGTAGTGACACCCATTGAGATTTGAAACAAATTGGGGCGGCACAAGATCGCAACGGATGGGCCCAACGTCAGGCTTCTGGCGGAAGGCTCCGGGCGGAGTGCAGCGGGACCAGCAAACTAGAGACGGGATCCTTTCTTTTCAAACCCGGAGCGGAACGATGGGCATGCCAAGCGGAAGAAGGCTTGGCCGTGAAGCGCTACTTTCTTCCCCGGCGCTCGGCGCTTTATCCTAGTCGACGCTCTTTTTGGCGCTCAGCGGCTGTCATTGGCGCTCGGATCAAAGCAATCCTCGACGCTATTTTCGGCCCTATCCTCGAAGCTAGCTGTGGAAAAATTATCCTCGGCGCCCTCCACGACCCCATCCTAGGCGCTATTATCGGCGCTATCTTCTAAAGTAACCTCGACGCTGATTTCCATCCTATCCTCGGCGCTAATCTTCAATCTTCGGGCGCCCTTCTCGACAGTATCCGAGGCGCTATTTTGGGCGTTATCTTCCAAACTTTCGTCGGCGCGGTTTTTTAAAGTATCCTCGACGCTTATCTCTAGCGTATCCTCGGAGCTAATCACCAAAGTATCCTCGGCGCTATCCTCGACGCTCCCCGAGGTGCGGGCAGACTTATCCGGGCACGACGCTTACCCAAAGATGGCAAACGAGGGAGGAAGGCTGCTCCAACGACGGACGCTCTCTCGTCCGCTGTGCGTCTCACTAGCTACGTCAGCCTGACGCATGTCTTCCTGCGTGAAGTCAGCTTGGCTCCATTCAAACCACTTATAGACTTGCTCCAGTGCCATAGTGCTAAGCTGGCTTAGATCTTGCAATCTTTCACTCTAAAGGGCGTTGGAATGAACAGGATGGACTTCAAACTTCTCACCTAGAAACCGCTTCTCCCACAAAAGCAGAGCAAGCGGACGGCATTTATGTCGAAGCCTCAACGAAAACAAGAGTTGCAAAGCAGCAGCGAGTGAACCTCCATCAAGGCAGGTTAAGGTTTCGTCAACCCCTCTCAAAGCAATTGACGTGATTATGGCAGCGGCGGTTCCGGTGCCCACTCCGCGGGGAATGCTGCTGGCACTGCTGGCTCTGCTGGGGGCTTTGCGGGATACGTCTGCGGAGTATGCATGTAAGCGACACTCTTTTCGACAAGAGGGCCCTTTGAGACCGTACTCAGAAATAGTTCTCAGCGCGCAAATGTTCAAAACGTTTTGATCATAGTGACCGCTCTATGGTCATACCCGGGATACTGCATTCAAGAGTCATATCTTTACCGCCAAAAACCACCCATGCTTTATGGTATTGCGTAGCCGATCTCCCCGTTGCTTTATCTCTCGAATGATCTATTGCTTGCAGACTGAACACGGAAAAAATCATTTCTACTTCGAAAAAGTGCGTCATGATTGCAAGTATCAAGCTAGCCAGAACAGTCTCTTCAATGTGTGGAAAGTTTGGCAGGGGATGCTGCCTCAAGAATACCCGTTCATCAGTTCACGCTTGTCCTACATTCGCTTTTCAATTAAGAAAAGCGGTTTGATCAGCAGTTTTCATGGGAGAAGGGTCGAGCTGACCGGCCTGGTTCAACGCCGTGCTGGAGTTGACTCAGCTAGAATGAGTCTGGCTAATCATAAAGGCGTTCTATCACATTGATGTTTGTGAAGGTCCTCAAAGTCAATTCTCAATCGCTGACGTCATCCGGCTTTTTAACAATCTCCCTCTCCGTTTCTGTTGTCTTTCGTCCAGCCGTCGGAGGGTGTCCATCCATGGCTGGACCATACCGAGAGGACGGCATTCTCGTCCAGGTTGGGTGTGCATTCGGGGCACCTCCAGACAACGCCGATTGTTTCTAAAACACAAACGGGGATCCAACCGGTCCACAATGCCCATACGCGGTTGATCCAACAGGTACTGTATTCAAACAAAGGAGGCTCGCTTGAACTTCAAGCTGCTTTGCCTTTTTAGTAGGCGAGAAGTGTACCATGATCACCATGAGCGATTTTTGTGCATTCCTGCATCGGAAGACGTCTGAGTCGGTCCGACAGACTCCACAAATCCAGGCAATTCTTTTCTTTCCAGATCAAATCTAGCAATGGAATGATTTCCAGTCTGCCGTCCAGTGCAAACAAAGCACGTGATTGTTCCCGTCATATCGTTGGTGACGCTTGCAGGCAATCTGAGAATCGTGAGGAACGCGTGTCCGTCTGTTGCGTACGCCGGCTTGACTCCATACACAACCCAGGTTATCGGTTGCGCCTACAGCGCCTATGCCAGGTTGATATGGTGTCCCTACGACTTTCCCTCCGGAAAGCATATTCCGCAAGTGATAACCTTACCGGACGGCACAACTGCCCCTCTTTATGCCTGTCCCGGTGAGTCGGCTGCAATAGTTCGGACTTGGCAGTGCCAGACTAAGAGCGTTGCAGCGCTGCCGCCCATTTCTAAGTTTATATGATTTACGGTTCGTAAGTCCCCTCATTGCCGGATCTGCTATGGCTCGTTGGAGTACTAGAGATCGAAAAGCGTATTTTGACGACGCCCAGACTAAAACCGCACACTAAGAGCCTTTATTCAGTTTGAATGAGAAAGGATGGGCACCCATCAGTGAGCACCCGCAACTTTCGCAAGTCGCTGCGTGTTTTTGGACGTGTGTCAAACTTAGCGGCTCCAATGACAATCTCGTCACCCAGTATGTCTGGAAGAAGAAGTTGTACCGAGCAACAAGTAGGTTCAATGATGGATTGATTCCGGGTTCCCCTGTGCTTCAAAGAGTCAAGGAAAGTTCTGACTGGTTTCGCTAAGGACTTTCGCCTTGGACCAGCTGCCGCGCTTTCTTGAACGGCACATGCGAAAAGCATTCTCGTCACATGAAGGCCGGTTGCTTTTGCATGAGTAGTGGGTGGATAAATGTGCTGCCGATGATATAAGTTAGTGTGGGCCAATTTGCACTCGGGGGATCACCCTGCTAAATCTGCATCAAGAGGTGAGAGATTGATATATATATCGCGCGCGGCCTTTACATAAGCAAACGAAAATGTATCACTGTCGCATCCGCCGCTTCCTATATATCGACTCGGTTAAGTGACCGTGAGGTCAAGAACTTTCAAAGGTTCATCTTAAGAGCTCGAATCCAATCTCGATCTTGGATGATCGGCCATGGAAAATTGCGAACAGCATGCAAGTCCTAGACTTTAGCTTTGAAGGCCCGAGAGTCACGCGCCGCCTCCCTTGTCGGTCCTCAACTACATTCCAACAAGGATTGTCTCTTGTTCAGACCTGATTAGAAGAAAACCGACAAAGCTCGAGCCAGTCGAAGGTGTCTTTGACCGTTTCGTGCTAACCATCAAGGGGGTGATTGAGCCCGACAATGACGAGCCTCAGAAGGTGAGGAGAAAGTTTTAGCAATCTGAGCGTGTCGTGCTTGCATTAGACGAAAGCCTGCAATGAGCCCATGACTTTCATTGCCTGGTATCTGTATTGCAGCCGCTCTTGTACCCGTGCCGCAGCCAACAATCCCCCCTCTTCCTTCGCCCACTCCCATCCCCACGTCATTGACTGGTGAGTAACACACGCTATGAGACCGTTTCTTGTTGGCTCTTGCAAGTTGAGATAGCTTAATTTGGTGGAAAGTCGGTGCAAAACCGGTTTCCGATACTTGTGCTGATTTGATTCCTTCGGCCGATCTTTCTGCCAGCGGTCGCTTTCATTGATGCGTTGCGCCTATGAGAGACTTTCAAAGCCGTTCTTACTCGACACCTCGGAAGCTCTTGTACTCGGAGGTTCGTCCCCTAGGCTTGTGTCTTTGGTTGCGGATCGAATTTTGGGAAGTGCATACCAGTGAATCATTGACCGTAAACCGGATGATGCAATCCAGATGTTCACTCAGCTTCGAAAATCCCCCAAAATACAGCGGGCTATATCTCCGAAGATCTTTGAAAGCCAAGCCTCCCTGCTGAGAAATGGAAGATAATCAGAAACTAAAGTATTGAACTAGTAAGCTCGCTGCATCCTTTGACGGCCATTTTCTTTTTTGGCGTCCATGTTCCTACGTCCACGTGTTCCGTGCTCAGGAGGAGTGGGTCAACTCGCTACAAACCGATTGATCATCTCTTTTTTGGCCGTGATAAGGAAAAAGGCGCCGCGTCAGAAAAAACGTTTTTCTTCTTTGCATCCACTTAGAATAACTCTCCGTTGACCAGATTATTAAACGCCCTAGCTACCGCCCTTTCATCCAACGTCAAGGGCCTCGCGTTTCTCTGGCCGCTCTCATTTACGCCTTGTTATGGATCGAAGGAGTCCTGTTGACGGTCATCTTTTCTAACCCTGTCACGGTCCGCCTGCTCGCAGCTCCGACCATCGGTCCTCTTGTGGGGTGCACCAATTTGGGGAACGGAGTGAGCAACGAGTGCGCCCCAACTTGTGCGTGCGGCGCTTATGTGGGCGGCAACCCAGCTGTGGCGGGTAAGTCTCGACGACCCAATTTCGTGTCGAGATAGCGTGAAGCTACTTCGGCAACCTGACGTGAATTTTGTGCTGCTTTGCACCCATACGCACCCTGGATCCCCAGGATTCAGTCAAACCCACCCCTTTCCCGCGAGCAGTGCCTTCATAACTCCGCCGACGTTTTTGAATTCAAATATCGATGTCTGAGTAATAAATGCTTGCTTAATGTGACGCAAGAGCTTCTCAGGGCAGAAACGTCAATAGCAACCAACATCCCGCGAAAGAATTCGATTTTTGCGGTTGATGGGTCCGCATGCTATCGGAAGATACTCTGGACAAGCTATCGCTGCTCTCTGCCAGGTTCGACCGTCTGCCAAGGCAGGCGTAAACTGTGCCAGCTGTCTCACTGGCTGCAACACCGACCGGAACTGCTCCGCCGGGTACAATTGCGCCAGTGGCTGCGGCGGCGCTCTTCCCTCACCGTCCGTATTGCAGCAAGGATATGACGGCATATGCCTGCCCAACTGCGGCACCCAGCCGAATGCGACCAGCGGCTGTTAGGAAACGTGTGCAGCCAAGGGGAGCGACGACCACGACATCGTACCACTTGCTTGCGCATATGGTTGACGTAGCCACATGAAACATTTTTAGCGTTAGAAGGACTGTACATATTGACAGGATTCTTGCGCCATTCCCTTGGCTTGGAGGCTTCTAGAAGTGGGGTCAAGTCAACGTGTTCAAGACTTTTCGAAGTGATCGGTTCTATAAGACACTGTATGACTCGGTAATCACAGATCGAGATCAACTTCATACCCTATAGATGTATACTGTGAGGAAACTGTGGCTTTGCTTGGATGGTCCATACTCGGGATACTTGTTTCAAAAGCAGTGTACTGTGAAGTCATGGCATCTGAGCCTGGCCGGACGAGCTATGCAGCTGTGGTTGCACGCAACTCACAATCGCGCCTGAGCGTCGATCGATCACCTGTGACTGAATACTAGCTCAAGCAGTCGCATGATATTGGAAGGTGTTGATCACGAGCCATGCATCCTGTTCGGCAATGATAGAGGGGAGCCGCCAACGGCTTGAATCTCGATCATTGTATCAAATATATTTGTCTGCATGATCCCGGCCGCGCGGCCTCAAGTTGAGCGCCTGGCACTGGCCGTCATTCATGTTCAATGGATCAATGGACTCCTGTTTGCATGTGCCGACGCGCGCTTCTTAAGCAGCACAAAGATGTGAAAGACACATCACTCCTGCCGATCGGGTTGCAAGTATATTAGAACATGTATAAGCTTCAAAAACACCAATCATCGACGGCCTTGCATGCCGTGTACAGGCTCCAATGATTGCACAAAGAATTGCAACTGCTGTTTGACTCGGAGGAACTTATCAATGATGCGGCTTGCTTGCAGGAAGCTCGCGTGTCCAGTGAATGGTATTCAATCAAGGCCGGATGATTGCGGGCGGCGAAACTTGAGTGGGCCAGATTGCATGATGAGTATATATAGGTAGACGAAACGTTCTTGTGTACGTCCACTTTAACAGTGCCACGACGGTTCAATAAGGCAACAACAGGCCCGGCCGCCGAGGGGGGCCCCTCCTCCAGGAGGCTTCTTAGCCGAACGTGCGACAATTATATCCTGCGCGGCTCATCACTAAGATAGATGCATGCACCGTCATACTCAAACGCATGCCCTGGCGGGTCATGACGTTGCTATAATGTGCGAGAGATACTTATGCGCATCCAATTTACCGGCAACCCATCATGCAGTACAAAATGTATCGCTTCACTTCCACCGTTTGAGAAGAGGATCAAAACCCTAAATATTGTGTCGTTTGCCTCACGGCGACCTTACTGGACAAGGCTATATGCTTATAGCAGGCAGTGACACTAAATTTTCTGACTCTTGTTGGCTACCCTGTCTACTGAGTACAGACCTTGATACATATAGCTTCGACTTACAGTTATGAGGATTGTGCAACTACAACGTTAAGCTCTCGAAATTGCGTCCCAGGACCAGGACTTCTTGTCAATATCTGTAGTGCTTAGAGCTTTCGACAGCTCTCGTTCGAATGCGCCCTGGCGAGTTGCATCAGACCCCTCCCTCTCAGTACGGTCTCCACCGACAACAAGCCAGGGCTAACTTTCATTTATCCCTGGACCGCAGCCGGCTCTCGCGGCGGGCCGCGTCCGCGATGGCCACCTCGCGCAGCCCGCCCGTCATGCGGACGCTCAGCCCCGCCAGCGCTGGAGCGGGCCTTGCAGCCCAAGGGCCTGCGAATCTGGGCGCCTGGTTCTGCAGACGCGAGCGCGTGCCTTGGCCCGAAAGGGCCTCCCCTGGAAGGAGAAGAAGACTCGCGAAGCTAAGGGAAGAGTCAAAGAGGCAGGGGAGTGCGACGTTTCGCCAAAAATGGATCGAAAGAAGCAAAGTCAAGGTCCTCAAAATCGCCTTAACTCTTAGCGACCTCTGAAGTTGCAATGTTTGAGGATCGGAACTAAAGCCGCTCACGAGGCAACCAATTCCTCTTTTCGACACCATGATACTCGTAGCTTGACTAGAGTTTCTTTGGACGGCAGTGCTTGCAAGGAGTTCAAAGAGAAGCTGTACGCCTCGCGGTGGGAAAGGTCCCAAACCAGCGCCCCGCCAAATCCTCCTGGGAGGCAGAGCGCTCTTCGACCGCTGAAGCGCTCACTTAAGGGAGTTCCTCAGATTCTCTCGCGAGATGCTTGCAGCGATAGCAACCCTGAATGATATATTCCACGAAGTCTCTCTCTGTTATCTCCTTCCAAACTTGCGCAAACTTTCAACCTTCATGAAGAACTGTGAACTAGAGAGCTTCTGAGCTCACCGGGTTCTGCCGGCCGTCCAACAAGGCCTCGTCCTGCACCGTCCTTTGTCGCGGCGGCCGCATTCCGGTCCACTCCGTTCGGTCCGTTCGCAGAATACAGGGTCCGCGTCACGGGGAGAGGCCGCAGGATTGCCAATCGGACGGCGTGCCGAGTCGGGCTGGGAACTGGAGGGCTCGCGGAGATGGGCGGATTTGCCGCCTCACCTGAAAGACAATTCTTTCGTGATCAGATCAGAATTGAACTTGGGCTACCTTGACTTCCGCCCTTTCTCGACCGTTATGCGCAGAAATAGTAAGGTTGGGCATTATAAGCCACGCGGAGTGGCTGTACGGCCGTGCGAAAGGTTCAGCGATCAGAATCGGGGATCAAGGAGCAAGGTACAGAGTTCCCCATACCAGATTCGATTGATTGAGGTACCATATCAGCGGGGCATCTGTGGAGCGGTGACATTGATAATTATTCGCGTGTAGTTTCTAATAACATTGGTGCCCCTTTCACCTGTTCATGGAGCTCTCAAAGCTCTTGTAATGCAATACCAGAGAAGCGGAGCCGCAAGTTCGAGCTCCTTGACACGAGAATTATGCATGCGATGTTATCTAAATCGTGCGCAAGCAGACGAAGCCTCCAAGATTGCAAGTGCTCTATCTGCCGACGACTGAGGAAGTGTTCCTCGCAGAACTAGCCCTGATTGCAAGTCAGACCGCGAATCCGCAAAATTCCTGGAAAGCTGGAGTTGGGCCGCGTTCCCATTCAAATGTTGCATCATCCGCATATAAGTTGAGGTCATCTTTGTTGCCAAGACGTTCTCGTCTCACCTGCGAGGTACTGGTAGGGCCCGTCCGCGACTGGGAGTGTTAACGCGGTCACCAGACCCTCGATCTCGCTACTGAACGCGTGCCACGTGGCACCAATCCCCGCCTGCAGAAACGCGAACCGTTCGGGGCCCTTGGCCCCCAGCTCTCCTCGGATCTGGTCCCTCAGTTCCGCCAGAGTCGTCGTCTTCGGAACCTCGATGCAACCAATAACGTTCGGGGGTTCCTGCGCGCTCCGAGCGGAGCCTTTCTTGCCTTCTTCCAGAACCACGAGCACGGAGCATACACCCACTCCCCCGGGGTGGGGCGCTCGGGGATTGTTGACTGGCGAGGAGGTCTGGGGGGCGCCGGATGGGGGGGAAACGGGAGCGAACTCGACGATCTCGGGGGTTCTGGGGAGCGATCCGCTGGCCGAGTCGGCAGAGCCGCGTCGCTTCGACGTGATGTCTTTCAGCGTGACGTTTCGAACAGGGCGGTTCGGCTCAGCGCCAGCGCCGTGGGCCGCCCATTCCTTTGCGGGCTGCTCTCCGCCTTCTGCGGTGCTGCCACGTGTCCTCCCCAGCTCCTTCGAGAGCCGGCCCTGCCGGCGCAGCCTCCGCACCGGACCCCCAGCTGACGTCATTGTCCCCTGCTCGAACGCTGTGACACGCTGCCTCACAACCCCTTTCGCCTGCGACGGCGCCCTCTCTTCCTCCTCAATCTCTGTCGCCCCTCCGCTCCTTGTTGGAGGTTCAGACTCTACTTCACCTGCAATCCCTGCCAAACTTCTCCTGGGAGCGTCAAACCCTTGCACGGTCTCAGCCGGAACCTCGCCCAAACCCTTGCTTAACCCTTCGAAGCCGTCAAGCCGAAGGTCCCTGTTCGGGCCAGACACGTCGCCGAAACCCTCGAAGGCAGCGGCCCCGAAGTTGGTTCGTTTCCTTGAGGAAGGACCGGAGTAGTCGAGGAGCGGCTTGGGGGGGAGGGCGAGGCCGGGAAGCTTGGGCAACTGTGGAGAGGGCTCCTGCAAGTGGAGGCACGCGCGTAACCACGTTTAGGGACGACAGGTAGCGGTCGGCATGCTTGTTGCAAATGCTAGTGGATCTAGAGTGGCAGTTTTCGTCTACCGGAAGAAAAGTTGGCATCGAGCAGGCTTGCTGACGAAGCGGCTGAATGAATCAATCCTTCTCCTGCGGTTGTTCAGCAGGCAATGTGTCAAAGTGAACATTTTGGAACTCCAACGTCTCTTCAAAAACAGCGCACAAAGAACAATTGACCTTCTTCTCAGGAACCTTTACTAGCTTCGAGGAGCAGAAGTGATCAGAACAACTAAACCCTACGATCCTCACCTTGAGGCCCCACGTGAACCCGCTCCCTTTTGCCTGTCCGTCCATTGTGCTTCCTGATATGGCCAGTGACCGCTCGGAAGGAGCGCTGCTTTGGACAGGCGTTGTCAGATCCGCAAAGTAAGGCGAACCCCCGAGAGAGTCGGCCCGGGCTAGCAGCGCCTTTGGTGTGACTGGCTCTTTAGGCGAGAGCAGCTGAGAGGGCTGCGCACCAGAAGCAGGCAGGGGAGCTTTCGGAGTAGGGGCGACTGCATTCATGATCTCTGCGAGTGCGGGCATCGGCCAGCCAAGGAATGGGCTCGCAACAGGGGGTTTGCATTCGGCCTCCACCTCTGGTGTTTTGACCGGGGGGTTTTCTGGGTTGACCGGTTCCTTCGGAGGGGTGTCGACAAGCAGCCTTCGTGCAGTTGGGGGGGAGGTTCCCAAGGGGGTCACGACCCCCCCAAAGTGTGCGGGCTTGGGATCCTGGAAGCGGGAGGGGCTGTCGACAGGCTTGGCAAAGGCCTGGCTGAGGCGGAAGCCTCGCAGGAGGGGGGAGTTCTTCTCGGCAAAGCGCGCAACGATTGGGGACCTGCCTCCGAGCGCGCCGGGATCAAAGTGGCAGTTCCCGCTCAGGATGCTCGAAGGCTTGGGGACCAGGGGAGAGGTTAGATGAGAAACAGCTGATGGCTTTTCAGCCGCACCCAGTGAAGACCGTTTCGGCGAGAAGTGCTTGCCCAGGCTGCTTGACAGCGGCCGGCCCACTGGCATTCCCTCCTTAACCCCCTGGGTTAGCTGAGCGTCCGGGGTCTTGTTCTCAACGTCGGGGGATGGGGCGTACTTTGGCTTGCGAGGGTTAGTCAAAACGGAGGATGAGGCTAACCCCAGGTTCTGGATCGATGCTAGAGCACTCCGGGGGGATGACCGCATGCCCGATTCCTCGGCGCCTCGTTTGCCCTTGCCAGATGTCCTGCTCTCTCTCCGCCGATCTGATGACGTCAGCACAAGCGGGGACGACCGAGGACTCCATTGGGAGATGGTCAGTGAAGCAGATCCAGCCCCTTCCGTTGACACTCCTCTGGTTTCTCCCCTTTCGTCTTCCTCCTCTTGCAGACCAGTCAAGCTTTGCTTCAGGCTGTCCGTCTCTGGGCTGCTTTGAGTCCCCGCGCTGTCAGCTGGCCCCCTCCCATCTCCTGCCGTCACGTCAGACTCTCTCCGCTCGGTTTCAGAGGCTCTCCGCGAGGCTCCATCTCTCCCGAGGTCCCCCCCTGCTAGTTCCCCGTCATCAAAGCTCAGCTCCCCTGGAATCGGCAGCTCTAGTTCAAACCCTTCCTCCTCTTGGGCAGCACGGGTCAGCTCAGAGTGCGCCACGTTTGAACCACTGGTTGTGGGGGCATTCGCCTCAGCAACGTCCGTTAGGAAGAGCGGGCTGATATGAACTATGGCGGCCTCCAGGACGTTGGACGAGGCAGCGATGCTCATCAGCGACGGCTCCCTCTGAAGCTCCCCTTCTGCAGTGTCAATTGACGTGTTCCCCTCGTCCGTGCTAGGACTCTCCTTGCTCGTCTCACCAAGAGCACTTGCAAGCCCCGTTCCCTTCTCAACCCGAAAACGCCCCTCGGCCCTCTCACCCACCCCCACCGCTGCACTCCTTGTCATCAGGCTCTCCTTCAGGCTGTGCACGTTCGTTGGGGAGCTGACTGAGTGCGTGCGCCGCATCGTCTGCGCCAGCGCCAGACCCCGCCGCGTCATCGACATTATGTCAGTCATCGTGTGCAGGCTTAGGCTCTGCTCGCGTATGCGCTGGTTGCTGGCCGCCTGCTGGTCCTTGAGCAAGAGGCGCTCCTTCTGTGCAGCAGACTCCAGGGCTGCGGCATGGGCGCTGGCCAGGGAAGAATGCTTCTCCACAAGCGCTGAGTGATCCCTCTGCACCAGGATGGGAGAACCGTGGTTAGAAAGCCGCTGATTGCATTGCCGCTGTGCATCAGTAGCTTCTGCAGGACACTTGGATGTACTTTGTGGACTGCTCTTGCTGGCCAGGCTGGAGAGTGTCCTTGCAGGGCCAAGTGATCCAATCATGCACAAAGTGGAAACAACACTAGTCTATATCAAAGGCTCGGTTCTAGTGCACCTGCTTGAGTGTCTGATCTTAGAGCTGATTCAGATCAGTAGGCTGCAACAAGCTGCAAGGCCCGCCTTTGCTCATATGGCCCCCATCACAGTAAACCGACAAAATCCACACCATATCAAACTCTTGGACCAGAGGTCCTAGACCTGCTATCCTCCTGCCCTGTCAAATATTGCTGAATGAGGCCGGCTTTTGGTTTGCGGAATTGAAGAGTTCTCTGGCTTCCTCATCTTTAACAAATGGTTGGATCCTAGTCAGATTTGCTTTGCTCTCCCATCCACCGTGTGAGTCTGCTTTCCTCTATCTTGATTCATCTCTGTAAGTAGAGCACCTATCTCTACCTAGTTGTGTCTGATAAGGGCAAGTTGTCAAAGTCCTTTCCTTCTGTCAAAGGCACAAGCATAGTTGAGGGTCCTACTGCTGCTCAGAATTCTCCATCAGTTCACAACCTCCTAAAAAACGATTCCTTACCTGGAGCTCTTCTGTTTCCTGCTTTGAGTCCCTCAGCTCCTCCCTCAGAGCTCTCTGCTCCTCCCTCAGAGTTTTCAGCTCCTCCTCCTTCTCAGCAAGCAACTGCTTGAAAACCGCTGCCTCCGCCACCTCTGCTGTCAGCTTCTTGATGGCTGCATCAGCTTTCGTCAACTCTGTAACCTTGAGGTGATACCGTGCCTCAAGCCTTGCGGTATCTGCCTGCCGCAGGACTTCAGCCACCTTTGGCGATTTCAATGCAAGGAAGGACTTGGCATAAGGGGTGGTTGCAGTGGTTCTAGGAGTAACATTCCAAGGGGTTTTCCGATGTGCTATCGGTGTCTTAGCAGATGCTATGGGTGTTCTGCACTTTGCTGCTCCTAGCGACTCTCCAAGGGCAGGCTCTGATGAAGGCGCAGATGCCTTGGATGCAACATCGGCTCCACTTGATCCAGCCTTTCCATGCCCTTCAGCAGAGCTGTTTTCTGAGTCCATCTTTTTGGTACAGCAAGAAGTCGCTTAGCATTCAACCAGGCTGGAGTTCTCCGCCGAAAGGGGCAAACTGGCTGACGGCCTGATCATCGTTGTGCCTGCAAGGAGGTGAGGAATGATTGATGAACTTCCAAGGCTGCTCTGAGACAAAAGACCTTCCAAGACCTACAACAGTTGTGAATATTTGATCAGAAAGAGCCAATTGCGGGGAGTTGATTGTTTCTGGAATGTTACGCAAATTAGCATGATCAACTTCCACCCGAATTGTGATTCTCTGTTGACACAATTCCTTTTTAAGTGTCACTCTGCTAGACGTGAAGTGTGATGCTCGGCGGTGCACCGGCAGTTTCCATCTGACATCTGACAATGTCGGTAGGTTTCTCACCATGCCGAAAGTGTTCAGCAGACCTCCAGAAGCGCCCGGCGCAGCCTACCAATTCCTGCTAGTACTGCCATATCTTCTTCCCACCAAGATTTGCTACCGTCTACGGTACCTAGTAGATCGCCTTCATGGCAGCTGAGCTCCTCTCCTTGTTCTGCTGAAGCCTGAAGGCCAGCCCGGGCCGCCATGCTTTGCTGTACGGTAGCTTTCTGCTGTTCTCTTTCAACGAAACCTGCGGCAAATTCAAGTTCGAATCTGCCCGAGGCTCAACGGTTACGCGAGGTTTCGGGCGCACAGGCCGGCCGCCCGCGCCGTCGATCCCGAGCCCCGGGCCGGGCGGGCCGGCCCGCGGCCAGCCGCCGGCAATTTCAACTTTGTCGGGGTCGCGCCGCGGTGGCCGCCCCCTACATGGACTCATGGACTACATGCTACAGCTTTGAGTGCTTTCTTTGAGCGCCTCGCTTTCAGTCGGGTTTCAGTCTCTTTGAAAAGTTAATTTCTCCAGTATTAAAGCCTGCCTTCGTCTGCCTCCGAAGGGTGCGTTTTGCAGCCTGGCCACGAGGTGGCAACTCAAGTTTTAAAACACCTTGTGTTTTATTCGTCTTATTTTTTTAAAACCGCATAAAACGAATAGCGCTAAGGTTTTATTTATAACCAACGGATAGAGCTCGTCGAGAGGTGCCTAAAACACCCCTTATTTTTGGAAATGGACCCCCCCTCCGATTTTAAAACCACTTTAAAAAAGAATAAAACAACCAAAACGGCCGCAAGCCTATGTGCGTCCAAGATGAGGCTGAAAATATCCCTGTTTTAAACACAGCAAAACAACTAAAACGTTTTAAGGTAGAAGTATGGCATTCAACCGCCTGCAGAACCCTTGGTCACGTTTGGGGTCATAGAATGGTCCAAACCTAACCAAATCGAGTCGAGTTTTTAACAATGGGTTCGGGACCCCAAGGGGGTCTTCTAACCCGGGTCTCAA
>DF237155.1:0-143495 GCA_000708835.1 Klebsormidium nitens | reverse complement strand
ATGTTGAGTTACGGCTATGTTGAGTTAGGTCATGCCCGGGGGACGGGTGGGGTTGGTTTGGGGGTTTAGGGTGGGTACCGGTGCGGAGCATGTTAACTATGGGTTTAGGTTTTTAGTTTGTTTGCGCCCGGGGTACTGATCTAACTCAACATACACCTAACTCAACATAAATGATAAAATCGAGACTTATTAATATGGAGAGCCTCAACATGCCTCAACAAGGACAACTCCTGCATTTGTGCCACATTTCTCTGTATTTTAATTTCTGATAGCAATACCGTATGCCGTCCCTCCGTCGAATCCACAAACTTTTCGCTGCCAAGAGACGGCAGCTTCGACGCTGGATTCTGGCCCCTTTCGCGGGCCTGAGTTTGATCTTACAGGCTCCAGAAACGGCACTTTACCGCAACCGTCTTTAAGCGTTAACTGAGCGCTTATATTTGCCAAAAAAGATTTTAATTTGTATCCGTTATTTGAAAGCATGACGCGAAGCGAAGGGCACTTCAGAATGGACAAGAATTAACGAACACACGACGCTTTCAATGTCATTCATTTGGTGGCATGAGGCCATTCGTTCCAGGAGGAGGCCATGGCTGCCACCCCCGCATCCGCGAAGCAGATAGCAGCGCAGATTCTTGTAGGTGTAGGGCTAGCCGGCATTGTATACGTGTCATACACACGGGACACCACCACCACCAGAGGGCGGGTACAGAAATTGGAAGAAGCAAAGGAAAGCTTGGCAGGGCACCAGCTAGCTGATCATCAGAGGCCTGGTGAGAGCTTGGAGGAAGCTCTGAAGAAGGAGCCAACAACGGGAAGCTACTGGGGCCTTCCCAAGCGCTCAGACTCAGCAGGGAGAAGCTAGCAAGTTTGCATGTCAGCAGGACTTTCACTTGCAGTGCTGTCACCCTGAGCAATGCAGCCCTGAGGCGTCAGGTGGTGTCTACGTTCTGTGAGCTCCAGCATACATCAACCTCCAATCTGGTCAATAGTTGTGTGAACATGCAACCCATCCGAGGGTCCTAGAGTATCTCCAGTCTTTTGGCGACGATGCTACAGTAAACACTTGCAGCAGCATGTGTAGAAAAGAAGTTTTCAGACTGGGTGTGGACCCATGCTGTGACCGCCATTACTTCAATCGTGTTTAGTGGTGGGTTTGTCAACAACACCCTAGATGAGAATAACTACAGTGGTGGTTTGTAACATAGAAAAGGCAATCATTGCTGGCTCAATTGCATAGTAATTCTGGCGCACTCATGAGCTTGGGAGCAGAGAGATGTCAGTGATGTGAGGAGCATAAGGCTTGCCAGTGATGCCGCAACATTTGAATTTTTGGCTGCCTAAAAGAATCAGGCGATTGAAGTTCTGCACTAGCAAGGTTCAAGAAATATTGGTAGTCTCAAATGAAAAGGTTGCCACTAATGCAGACGTTACAGGCTCCCCCGCTTCCCCACCCAGATCAGTCAGATCCCTCCATCAGAATCGTCATCCATCAGATCGTCCTGGCAATCTAGTCAAAACATGATTGTTCCTTGACGGCCAGTCCGCCATGTGGATCAGTAGGTCACCGGCAGAATCTCAATTATTGAAAAGCCCCCAAGCTACCAGCAGCGCTACCTACTCTGTTGAACAGCTCGATTAAGCATGCCCTAAGCCTGATGACCATTTTCCCATGTCCAGGTTGCCAGGCTGCTGGCTTGCCAAACCACTATGCGCCACTATGCATCGTCTTGCGCACATGATGCAGATTGACCACTACAAAACGTGCTGCGCTTCATCCATATCCGAAATTTCTTAACTTCGTCGCGAGTTAGGGGCGTTGTTAGATCGTCAACGTTGCCCGTGTACAACCGAGTAAGTACCAGTATTATTCTGCGTTTCACAATTTTCCGCACGTATCGGACTCGAAGCTAGCTAGCTGAAAACCGTCTGATGGATGCAATTATATAGTGAAAGAACTGCTGTTAGCTAAACCAAACAATTAGACCTAGTGCTTGTATTAGACGCATGGCGCAGGGCGCCGCGGCGGCGGCCCTAACTACTTATTAAGTAAAACTCGGCATGGACATTTGCGCACCGGCCGGACTACACTTAATATGTGAAGCGGCTCACATCCGAAATTAATTGCAATGGATACAACAAACCATGATACTACATAAATCGTCATATCTGGCATTATGCACAAGCGCCCATGGGCAATGGCCTGGCCCAGAATATGGAAAAAAGGTAACCGTTCCACGTTTGCGCATGAATCCCATGTCGTATGCAGATTTGAGAAACATTATCGGAATCGCTGGTGGGCCTAAATATCGGCAGCCGAAGCCGGCTACCAGCCACTCCGTTGTAATCTGGTGGCCCGAACAGAGGCTCTCGACTATAGTAACACGCCTTTAGTTAACAACCTGTCGAGCTGATCCAATGCCAAAACTCGATTCTTGAGCGGTCTATTACAGCGGCTTCAAGTTAATTGGAGGCCACGTAGTTTTTGAAAAAGACCTTCATAACACAATTACTGATTTACTTACTTCATTGTCTTCTGTATACGGAAAGTCTTACGACCTTTGCTTCAACGTGTTGACAGTGACAATTGATACAACCTCCTGTATGCTATGTTACCGGCTCAGGTCAATCATTCCACCTTCTGCGTGGTCTCGACACCGAGTCCGCCCTTGCCCGGGGAAGCCATACGACCTGTGCTTTGCGCAGCCACCTGCAGAAGTGACAGAACACTTTACTTCTGAAAGACGTACCTTCGAGTCTGTGTACAAAGTCGAAGGCCAAATGCAGATCTAGGTGACCGATCGCCCCTTCTGACCGGGCTGTCCTTCAACAACATGGTTGGCCGTCGATGCGACGGCAAGGGCTTGCCTCTTCCTTGATTTCCAACGTCATCAACGGTTGATAATCGCAGTTGGCATCGACTGGCCATATCTCTTTCAACGGTGTAGATGTCTTGGTCGTGAAACCAGCCAACCGGGGCAAGCGCGAAACTTCGGCGTCAACATCGCGGACATGCACGAAGCGCGGTTCCGCGACTTGCACCATGCACCGGTCGAGCCAATGTGTTCGATTCGTAAGGTGCAACTGGGGGCCCCAGTCCAAAAAATGTCGCACCGTTATTTGTCCAGAATTCCAGGCAATACCGTACGTTTTATCGTCGAAACGGGCCAACCCAAGCACGTCGAACGGCGGGCCCGCGCCGCGGCGTCGTACAGTGCCCAAATGATCGATCCCTATGGTTCCCCTCTTCCTAAGAGGAAGAGGCAAGCCAATATCCAGCCACAACCCGTCACCCGATCCAGGACCAACGTACCTACCAACATTGTCAAGTGATCTCCAAGTAAATATCGGCTTTTCGAGAAGCACGGATGCACGACATCGTGTAAGCGGAGAGCGTCACAAGCCCGTCACCCTTCCACAACACCCAGATCGCAGCATCAGACCGGTGTCACAGTCGGATCACTCACCAAAGTTGCAACGCTTGCTTTTGACGTCGAGCATCCCTATGGACGCGTGCTTCTTGCACACCTCCGGCTTGCCGCCCGGCCACCCAAACGCGGCGTGACTGCTGCAACCGCCTGCCGCACAGTTCTTCTCGACCAGTTCCATTCCGGGCTCTGCGTGCTCGCCACACCGGATCGCGAGATTGGCTCCGGGGATGCCGAAGGCGGGCAACTGGAGGCAGCCGTCGACCTGGACAAGAGAGGCGAGATGGGAAACATTGGACAGGGGAAGTGATAGAACAAGGATTTTTACTGCAGGTGTTATGATCCTTCTGGTTGTCTATCAGAAAGAGGTATACCTGCTTACATAGGGTTGGAACATAGGGTGGTTCCTCGAGATTCGCTCAAATGGAAGTGGTAGCCCGGTCTGACGGCAAGATCCAATTTTGACGTCGAGTAGTTCAGAACCGTGATAATTGTGCAGCCAGACGACAATCAGACCTCCCAGTCGACGCAGTGAACAATTAGCGCAGTGTACAAGAAGAACACTGTGCTCCGACGGGTCGGGTTGGCGTAGGGAGGGTATGGGTGCGATCGGGTCATCCTTTTTATCTAGGTTCTCATCTGAATGAAGAGCTCGTTGTTCACTGGGCTTGTTGATCGGTTGATCGAAAATACGGTCAGAAGCTCAGGAAGGACGGCGAACACTCCGCAAATCCTTTCAAGCTTCGTGAAACTTCAAAGCTCTTTCAATTTGGAAAAGTTCAACCGTTGGAACCACAACAGCCTGACAGACTGGTTGAAGAGTCGAGAACTCGAAGGAACTTCAGCACGAGGCAATGACCGCAGTACGCTTTGCTTTTGCGTTGGTCGCACCGCTTGCAGGCATCCGAAGAGGACAGAACGCACTGCAAAAGTTCGACGACATAGCCTCGAACCAGAAACAAGGAAGGACCATCCGAGCGAATGTGGGAAAACGTCTTTGCCCTGACGTCAGCACAGGGCAAACACGTCCTCACAGCAGTCCTGCTGCCCGTCTGGTGCAACAGGTCACTCAGCGCGCTGATTCACGGTACACCGACGTGGAAGAACTGAAAACATGAGTTTGACGAGGCAAGGTGCCACGCAAGATGAGCTTACTATGCACCGCCTATTGGCGACGTTGACCTGGCCGGGCTCTGCATGCTTCTTGCACCGAGTGGCGGGGCCGCCGGGGTGGCCCTGCGACGGCCGTTTTCTACAGCCTTCAATTCCTGCATTCGAAACGAAGTCTGGTGAAGAGCCCCTTCGATCCAGTCATATGAACGTGTTTCCGCTTCGGCTCTCAAATTGGTAGGACTCTGCATCGGACAAGTTGTTGTTCGGGGTAAATATGACCGACGGACAAAGACGAGCGCAGCGGTTTGACGGTGACAAAGTTTTTTAATCAGACCTGGGCACGATCATGATTATTGCAAATGTCTTTTCATAAGATTGCCAAACGGAAGTGAGACACTAGGAACTGACTTTCGCGACCCAACACGCAGCCACTCACAGACAAAGGGGAACTCAACTAAAAGCTTCGCAAAAAGGTCTGCTCACA
The DNA here is from genome assembly GCA_000708835.1 of Klebsormidium nitens. NCBI lineage: Eukaryota > Viridiplantae > Streptophyta > Klebsormidiophyceae > Klebsormidiales > Klebsormidiaceae > Klebsormidium > Klebsormidium nitens. The sequence continues at coordinate 138,470 of DF237155.1, read as the reverse complement.
TACATACAAAGAGACAAATGCTACCGAGATTACAGCATACCAAGCTCAAAGATGCAGAGACGAAGCAAGGCGACTTCATGACTCAGAATATCGATCTTGAGAAGAATCTCGACATAGATTAGAGATAGCAAAGAGTACAGCTGTCCTACCACACAACTTGTCAATTACGTTGAGCATGTCTGGCTCCTTGTGCTCCTTACACCGCTCCCGCCCCTGCCCCGGATACCCAAACGACGGGTTCTTCACGCACCCCCCCGGCCAGTTGCACTTTTTGTGGTATGAGATCTGCCCCTCCACTGGCCCCCTCTTTGGCCGGGTGCTTACAGCCTTTCTCCTGCCATCCATGCCATCCAACAACCGCGGGGGCGGGTTGGCCTCAAAGAGCTGAAGCGCGGCTCGGAGGCGGGTCCCCAGGTCTTGAATGTCCTCCGGAAAAGACTTGTCGTCGAGACCAGGGAGGAGGGCTATCAGGGCCTCAGCCAGTCCCTGCAGAATGGTGGTGCGGACCTTAGCAAGTGCATTCTTCTGACGAACCATGTTGATAATGTTTCTTACAAACAAGTTAGAGTGGTGTCTGGTGTCTCCTCCTTTTTGGGTGCATGTTTTTGAGTCCTTAAGGAATTTTCGCGACACTATGCTTGCCTTCCGCACGCGACTCAAAAAACTGTGGTAATGCAATGTCTGCGATGCTGCGGTCTCAACATATAATTCTAGCATGGCAGGATCGTCTTGGACTGTGCCGTTGATTGCGACTTGCCGAGAGGCCCACACAAGGTGTAATTCTAACATTCGCATCACTACACGAGCGATCACCGCTGGTGGCAGCTGGCGGTTCAACAATCTTCCAGAACATATGGAAGTTATTTGAGGATAACCCCCCCTCCCAGCCCCTGAGGGCCTATTTGTATCACCCCCCAACACTTGTCGCACGCAACGCCGTTCCCCTTGCTTCTCCGCTTTCTGGTCATCACTAAACCTTGGCCCGACCTACCCCACTTCTTTTGCCAAGCAACTCCAGATGTTGCAAAGTGGGGGAAAATTGGGCAAGGGACACATTGTAGCCGCAAAAGACTTACTGGGACTCGGGGCCCTGCCAGCCTCCGCCGCTTCTTGGCTGTGTGCTCCTCATACTGCGAGTCTACATATGTGCCATCGTGCCCCTCGTGGATCACCCCTTCATCCTGTGGAGGAGCAAAGCTGGTTGACATCCAAAGGCCAAGGGGGCTTGTTAAGTAAGAAAGACAGATTCCAATGGATGTAATTCGAGCGCAATACACCCATTGTGGTACCAATATTTGTCCAAGCTGGACAATACAATTGGCTGCACCAGAGAACGTCGATCCTTTTGGGTGCAAGATCAGCGAACGTCGCAGAATACTGATTGAAAGAGGCGTCAGAATCAGAGGCTCAATAACCATTCAAGACATCAGGCCGCTCCGTTCCGGCTTGTTCTGAGACTACTTACCAGAACTTGTTCATATCCCTGCAGCCCAGGCGTGTCCACCAGTGCTTGCATCATGGTTGGAGCCCGTAAAATCCCTTTATAATCGTTCTGCACACCTGAGCACCTGGAAAGAAGAGAGTGACCCGGTCGCTCCTAGATTCCTTTGAGTCAAGCTCCCTTGCAAATAAGCAACTGCACTCTTTGGGGACCTACAGAACTACCACTGGGGCTTTTAGACAAAAGACATTTAGTTTGGAGGGCGCCCCTGCCTGCAGCCAGGAAGGCCATGCAGGCAGCTCTGGCCCACATGATCAGGCCTGTGGTCATCTGGAAACCCGAATCGGGACCAAGTTCTGCCAACTTATAATCGAATCAGTTGACTCGAATCGACAGCTTGAGCTGTCTTCGACGAATTCGGGTTTGGGTTAGGAACAATCATCAATTTCAGGGTCAGCTGTCACATGCATGTGAGCACTGTTTGCAACAGCCTTCACTGCTTCATGCAGTCCTGAGCTCTTTCTGAGATCCTACGGTTCTGTGCAGAGTCCTGCATCATGGCAACGCGAGACGGTGAACATTTTGCACTTCTGAATTGTGCACTCCTGCAATAAGAACCTTGAGCGTGCGTTGAGTGTCCGCACGTTGTTAGCTCATGATAGGTAGGCAAATTGTGAGCTAGGTCGCGACCTGGCCAGCTTGCATGAGTCTTAGACCAGCGGGACACGATCAAACCACCTTCAGGAATCTATCCGAAGCCATTGCTATCCCGTTCACAATTTGCCTTTGCCATGCCGATATTCGTATTGCAACAGACGTTTAGAATCTCATGATCTTCTGTTGATGACATGTTAAGCAACAAAATGAGTTATCGATTCATTGCAGATTATTTAGGAGATGAGGGTTTGGCTGAGATCACCACGAGAAAGGGTAGAATGAGGAGAGAACTAGGCACTACACCCTGGCTCAATACTTGCGTTCTGACCTGCGTTTATACTGTACACAAACTAATCCCTGCGTGTTTAGAAAGACACCGGAGGAATATCAAGCTTCACACCAGTTTGAATCTGACCCCACCCAATGAGCCGCCAATGCTTCTCTACTCTTCGGCTAAGTGCGATCTTCTCCTTTTCTCTCGTGCACACTGGTGACGTCAGCTGCAGCTTTGCTAGATCGCTCTTCACGGCCAGCACCCGTGCCCCCGTGCACATGGACCCGATATTAAGCATGAGAACCTCTCCCTTGGCCAGCTTGGCCACCTTTCCTTGCTTCTCGCTGCCCTTTGTCCGCACACCGAGTAACCGCCTCAGCAAGAAGAAGTTGACCTATAATCAACATCCATATGCGGGATCAGCTGAGAGTCGAACGAACCACTTCCATGAGCGAAGAGCCTCCGACTTGCCAAGCACAAGTGATAAGATACACATACTGAAAATCTGAAATTACGAAACCTCCGTCCACGTCACTGCCATCTTTTATCGAACAAGGGTAACAGGAGACGTTAAGCGCAACAAAAGCCAACACTTTGAGAAGACTGCCAACCATGTTCCGCGCCGCTTCAACTGAAACGGGCCTCACGGCGAAGTTTCATGGACAAAAATAGCAGAGTCCTGGTACAGCACCATTGACAATCATCTGTCCTCTCAACTCTTCGTTTCCGAACAGAAGTACGTCACGAGCGAATGAAACCACCGCCAGCCATCCCTGCCCCGAGCCCTTTTCTCAAACGCTCCTGAGCTCCATAAAGCACAGCCTAACAGCAGGCAAGCGAGAACATCTCGAGGCGTCTCTGCCCGGAGCTTTCCCCCGAGCACTCACCTCGAGCTCCGTGAACACGTCGGGCAGCTCCCCGACCTCCCCCAGGACTTGTCCCACCAGCCGATCCGCTCGCGTCAGCGTCGGGTCGATCGTCGTGCCCACCCCGATGAGCCCCCCAGGCACCGCGTACTGCAGCTCGTTCTGCTCCGCGAAGAGCGTCTTGATGCGGCTAAAAATGGGCGTGCACTTGGGGTTGCCCTCCGCGTCCTTGGTCACGATGCCGGGCCGCACCTCGATCTTCTGGCCGACCTTCAAGACGCCCTGAGGGACACAAACCGGATGGGTCAAGAACAGAACGGAACAGATGGGGTTTCTGCATGTCGTGATACCGATACCTTTGCAACAAACGAGTACGACTTCTGCGCAGGGTCTGATTCGCTCAAAGTGGGTGCCATCAAGTGACACAAATCAATTGGGGCAGATCCGAGTTAGTCAAGGTCACGACCGGTACAGCCCTTGAAATAACAAGCGGCCCTGATTGTACAGCAGAGGTCGAGCCTGAACAGTAGCTTGAATTAAAGCAAGTTCAAAAAGGACAGAGGAGCAGTTCGCTAACCTTAGCGGTCAGTTTCCCAGACAACGAGAGAAACCAAATACAAACATATCGAGGCAGGTGTAAAGTATGCGGCATCCATTATTACATGCCGCACCATTGGGCAAAGCCAACAGTGAGTTGGAACACGCCAGCAACTGCAACAAGAACTTAGCTGCATGAAGAGCCAACTGCGCCATATAAGAAACATATGGGCGCAGTAACGGCAACTATGCGGACACTACTGTTCCGCGAAGATAACGCTTGTGCTCCCGACAGCCGACCAAAAACGCTGCAGCTTCTGGATTCCACCAGAAACAAGCTCTTTAAACGCATCATGTAAATGGGCACTCGATTGGCTGAGGGCAACCGTCACTAGAAACGCTGTGTTTTGGACTGATCAGTTCCCAGCATGTCAAGCACCATGCGATCCAAAACAACTTCGCGAGCAGATTCTTGGCTTCCGGAAACCCCGCCCTTTGATGACCTTCCATATCTTGAAACAAACAATGCATTCGCCCAACAGACAAGCTATCGGCACAAAAACGACAAATACGGCATGGGTCAGGATTGCCGCGCCTACCGCAGCCCGGCAGAGCTACCAGTGCGAGGAACAGGCTTCAAACGAGTTGGTTCAGCCATCAGTAGATGGTGAAGGGAGTGGAGCACTGAAGGCCATGAATGCATTGGCATTTGAAGTGAACGTCTTGTTGAATGCCAAGCTGGCTCACTGGTTTTCTGGTATTTTACTAGGATGAATAGATGCTGCCTGCAGTTCCCTCATTCAACGGATATCTGTTTGCTCAGCATGGGTTTCTCAGCTAGAGCTAATAACTTTCTAATCATTGGGAACTGCAGGCAGCTGGCAATCGACCAGCTTTTGGAACATAGTAAAAGCAAAAGGCGACCTGACAATTGATGTCAGAAGCAAGACAACATTGAAAGACAGCTTTCAAAAGCAGTGCGGGTTTTATTGACCTGGCAGCAGCGAAAAAACTTGCTAACGTCGACCATTGATGCTTACCCGGAGAATACTGCCTCCTGCTACTCCTCCCTGAATCTCGTCCACCTCAGATCCGGGCTTGTTGACATCGAACGAGCGGATGACGATCATGTTGGGGGAGGAGGTGAAATCCCGGATGGGCACCGGGACCTTGTTCACGATGTACTCACACACCACGTCGATGTTGTACTTGAGCTGAGCCGAGATGGGCACCACTGGAGCACCGTCGGCGATTGTTCCCTTTGGACAGAGAAGCAGGCAGCAAAGCACATGAGAACCTGTGACACGAATTGGGGCAACAAGCCATCTCTGGTGCTGCGTCCTCTTGATGCCAATGTTTAAAAGGCCATTATGGGTTTTTTTGACCAAAGGAACAGGCCGAACCGTCCTCTGGTGCCTGCCAAGAGGATTTGGACATGAGAGCTTATCAAGTCGAGTTGAAGCCATCAGATGTAGAACTACTAGTCCAACAATTCAAGCGTAGTGGTTGAGCGCCTACTAAATGGAACAGCCACGCTGCAATAGACTGGATACAAAACACTGACAAACTTTCCGGCAAAGACCCCCGCATCAGCAGTGCGTCCGGCTGCCAACTACACAACACTACATTCGTATACTCAATGAAAATATCCAAGTCACTGTTTCTCGATCCTCGAGTACAATGTACCCCAAAACCGAACAACCCTGAACCTGCAATGCCATGAGATGCCTGTCTGACCTGAATAAACTTCTCAATTGCTTCATGCTGGTTCACAGCCGCAGACTCCTGGATTAGATCGATCTTGTTTTGCAGGATGATGATGTGCTTCAGCTTCATGATCTCCACAGCCGCCAGATGCTCTGAGGTCTGGGGCTGAGGGCACGTTTCGTTGCCGGCAATCAGCAGCAAGGCGCCGTCCATGATGGCAGCACCGTTCAGCATCGTAGCCATGAGAATGTCGTGTCCCTGCAAAACAAGCAAAGATGGTTGTGCCGATGAATGACATGAGCCGCAGTTGATCTTGCCAATGACTGGTGCCGATGCGAATGCAGCGAGAAATGCCACCAAAAATATCCCAACAATTGCTGAATCCCACCAATGCAAGCAGAGACAACAAGGCAGACGTCCTGATTGCTGCCATGCAAAAGCCACGGTAATGGTCCAGAAGCCATAACGCACGCTAGACCTTGTAAGGCACACCTATGAGACTGAAGCTGCCTGGTAACGGTCAAGCCTTGATGAAGGGTGAGTATGCAGTAAAAATGCAATAGCAAAGAACTCCGCAAATGAGGGCAACTTACTGGGCAATCCACAAAGGAAACGTGGCGCAGCAACTTCATCCTCTTGTCCTCAAAGCCCGGGACATCGCAGAGTGGTGTATCCTCCTTCCCGCTGCCATACGCCCTGCAAAAACCCAATAGCTGTAAATACATGCCAGCAATGAACCTGTGAGACTGTCAATTGCTTTGAAACTAATCAAGTTTCCCCGCGGGTTCAACTCTCACAAAACTATTCAATTCAACCCCCTCAAATCATGGGGATAAGCCAAACCCAGAAAAGCTGCGATAGGGATCGGTGGGCCTGACAAGCAAATGAAGAAAGGAAGAGAGGAACGGTGCGTCATGGCAACTTACTTGTACGTCATGGGCCTAGGGCACTTGTCATCCTCGCACATGTAGATCTTCGCATTGGCATAACCCAGCTTGATTGTGATGTTCCTCTCAAGCTCATTCTTGAAGCGAACAGTCTGCACACCAGAAATTGCCTTGACCACTGTCGATTTGCCGTGAGCCACATGGCCAATGGTGCCAATATTGATAGTGGCCTGCCTGCTAATCACCTCCGGCGACAGGGGGTTCAATTTCTCGACGTTCAACTTCTTCAGGTCCTGCTCTGCCAAACCCTTGCCTCTACTCATGACAAACTGGATATCTCAACCAAGGGGGCCTCCCTAGCATATACTGACAAGCGGAGGTATGAGCTTTTAGCGCTGACTTCGCACTCCCGCGCTCCTTTGATGCGTTCTTTCCGCTGAATTAGGGTGTGAGGTTGCGAAAGGGGCTACGCGAGCTACGCTTGATAACCTTGGTTCGTTTGATAGAGCTGCGGGCTTGCTCGAAAAGACGTCAATGTATGGGGAGAGATATGTAGCGTCCTTTTCTTCCTTCTTGTGCAAGCAGGACTTCCACCTCTCTGGGAAACTCGTGCCAATTTGATACCGTAGGCCGGGCTTCTTTCCTGTACTTCGAAGTATCATACGACGGCAATAGGCGCGTCCCCGTTACGAGCTTGCACGTCACCAAACGGCGACCTAAAGTTGGGTCGATAAGTGGCACCGTCGATTCAGGTTGCCCCCAACTTACGGCTTTGCGATTCGACAGATGAGCGCGCTGAACGGAACCAACTGTGCGCGGTCACGTCACCGTTAGTCACATACGTGGTCCGCTGATCCATCCCTTATGCTCGTCCGCCAAAGTCTTGATCACTCATGCCAATGGCCGGCAACACTGAGCAGCTCAGCACATCTACACCGACTCAAGTCACAGCACTGGCAGCCTCCCTACAGGGCTGGATCAGCATATATCTATTAGGGCGGCAGAGCTGGATTGAAACTCATTCGAAAAGTTGACCAGAAGTGTCTTGAGAAGAGAGTTGGAATTCAACCCTGAAGAACCTTATTGGTGTATGCGGGGCAATCAGTTTTCAAACCCGTTTCATGGTGATGCTTTAGCAACAGTGCCACCTTTGCGTCACCCAATCAGGCACCCAAGCGTGAATCCAGGAGCGACAGATCTGAGAATACCTCTTCTCAGCTTTCTGTAAGTATGAATCGGGGGGCAGCTGCATGCAGGCATAGCGTGTCGCTGTTGTTGATGCACAGCTCGCGAGTAGCTCTTCGTTTTTCCAGTGGAATGTTTCAGTAGTGGCGATTTTTATATCATAACTGCACCTAGGAGCTTGCAGAAGCGTGAAGTCATGCAAGCTGCGGGCCATCCTGGGCAGCCACCACTGAAGCGGCTCAAAACTGCAAAGACACTCTTTGACTACGGAGTCAAACGCAATGCTGTGAATCAAGGCAGGGCGAAGTCTGATCCCAACCAAGTTGGTTTCTTGCCTGTAAGGAGCCAGGTCAACGATTGGTTGGTCGGTAGTGACGAGATAAAACCGCACGTCAGCTCGACCTCTCACAACGCCGCTAATGTGTCACCTTACCTAGCAGAAACTTCCAACAAAAGTTTCTGTTTAGAAAAAGAGCAGCCAGAGGCGGACAGTATCGCTGTTTCAACCATTGGCAGTCCAGCGCCACAAGTACTTGCAACAGCTAGATTTGCCTTAACTCAAGGGACCAGTTTGCGGTCAATCAGGGCACAAGGGTCTGAATGGCAGAAGCAAGCTTTCAATGCTTTTAGACAGGAGGTAGAGAGCGGGTCCCCTCTACCCCCCTCATCAAAAACAGAATCCTCAAGCAACAATAGGAAGAATCAAGGATACTCTTCAGTGGCCACACATGCCCCGCATACAAGTGGCAGCCCGCTCGTGTCATCTCCTTCAGGTTTGTTGAGTAGTCTGAGTGCGCCAGTATCAGCAACCTTGCCCAGACCGTTTAGGCCAGAGAGAAAGAACGTCCCAAGCGTTCCTGGGCTGGAATACTCCCTTGATTTTGTCTCTAAGGACGAAGAACGGCAGATCATTCGGCTGCTTGATTCTGGAAAGTTTCGGTGGCGGACAGACATTGCAAGACGGACGCTTCATTTTGGTGAGCGCCCTGACACCGCCTGCCCCGGTTGCGTGCGTCTCCAGCGGTTCTGCTCCCGCTCCACTCGCTTAAATTCGTAGAAAACCTATGTTGGGATATAGAACCTCTGGTCCTTTCGAGATACTTTGCGCACCTCAAAAGTACTTAAACTGATGGCTTGGAATAAGGCTTTGTGCCAAAGTTGTGAAAGTTGCTCAAAAGCTATTGTGATGGGCATATTTTGTCAGCTCAAAAGGGTCCTCAACACCGTTGTATATCCCCTTGAAAAGAGCGTTTACAGATCAACGTCGACGATCCTCCTCCGCTTGTTTGTATAAACCGGTTGTTGTGTTGCAAGTGCGAACTTCTTGTTGCCAGGCAACTGATACCTTGTCTGCCCCCTTTCGAAGGCCACAACTATGTCTACTCCAAGCGGACTGGAGAGAAGAACACGGCCGCCCCTCCCATTCCCGAGGAGTTAGCTTTCTTGACTGAGCGGATGGTCGCAGCAGGGGTATACTCTAGGGAGGAGGCACCTACTGTCCTTATTGTTAATGAGTATCTCGAAGACCAGGTAAGAGCGGGCTCAAAATCCATTGGACAATACTGGGATCAATGTTCTGTTCGAAAAATTCAGGGGCGTTCCTTGTGTACGTCGGAGCTTGTGAATCTCATCTTGAGTGTGGTGTGCAGTGATTATACCCGCTCTCTTTCCTGGGTCATCAACGTGACAACAGACGAGAGCTTGTAGCATGAAAATTCGCTATGATTGACCGGTATCACAACCTCTTCGAGGGCACAGCCGAATTCCACTTTGTGTGTTTTTGTCCAAGAGATCTTCCTTCCTGTTTAAAGTGGCCGATTGAATGTCAGAACATGATTATCGAAGTCGACTTTGCAGGGGATTGCGGCTCATGTGGACAAGTTCGAGTTCAGCAACACTGTAGTCTCCATTTCGCTCAACAGCGCTTGCTGGATGCGCTTTCACGAGCTCGACCTTCCACCAGGTGTCTTGCCCGTGAGTATCAAGAATAATGTGGCTCCAAGAACGGGTAGAGTAGAAGAGATCTGGCTCGAACCTAGAAGTATAGTAGTTATGCGTGATGATGCACGGATAAGGTGGCAGCACGAGATTCCGAAAAATAAGCGTGGAAGGCCGACGATAGGTTTCAGGCGGTTGTCTCTAACCTACCGGACTCGCAAGAGAATGGGTCCAGACAAGAGCGGGCGTCAATCATCGTGAGGATCTGAAGCATGCAGACATGCGCTCAATTCTATCCAATGTGTTGTTGAGTGACACCCAGAAGTTTGCTGATGCTTTCAAAGTTTCTCAAATCTGGTGCCCCGTGTATCGACGGTAGTAGAATTACGGCAATATTTGACGGACCCGCCACTCATGTGCATGAACACATGCGCATGCCCATCATCATAACTCTTCTTAAGGAACTCCTGTATATGATTGTAGTAAACATATATACTAGAGCTTCGAGCCAGAGCTCCGCACTTAGGTATAACCGCCAGCTCCCGCCCTAGCTCGACTGCACTTCAATGGCCATCGCCGCCGCCGCGCGGCGGCCGTGCAAAACAGTCTGCCCCGTTAAGATAGATGATTTTATGTGCATTCGCAGATGCATGACCCTCGATCTCGAGTCGCCTGTGGACTGATCACAGATATCCCAGCAAACGTTGTATATAACTTACCAAACAGCCGCGCGCGGCCCGCCACTATATCCGAATAGCATGTTCAGCTATAAGCAGCTCGGCGGCTCGCAATATCAAACCCAATTAGCCGGTGCATGTGGATGTTGAACGGTCAAATGCAAGAGATGGCACACATGCATGCCGGCCATGCATGCAAATATTGTGGATAATTGGCATACTGGCCACTTGATGATGCACATTCTTCGGATCGAAGAGCTGCCGCCCACCCGGGTGGGCGGCCATGCTCGTACGTGTGGCATGTTTCAGCACCGAGACACTTACTTTCTATTCCCTAGGAGAATCCAGTGTAGGAATCTGATGAGTCACCAGATTGTCTGACTCGCGCCGAGTATACATGTCCAGTGCCGTTTCACAATGTCCATGAAACGGCCCTTACCGGTACCTATTTCCATTATTGCAAGGCATTTTTTCTGGAGAGTATAATGGCTGGACCATATAAATCTACCACGTCCGACGGAGTCCGGTTCAAGTCGATGACGAAGAGCTACTGGTTACATCTTCTTTTGGCTGGTGAACGTTTGGCTTGACAGCTAGGCTCGGTTGGAAGATCTCAACCAAGTTTGATAATATTCGCATACGCTCAATCTATGCGAGAAACGCGGGCTCAGAGCACGCAACCGCTGCGCAGTACTAAAGCTTTTTATAGATGCTGAATCTCTAAGAAACCCTGCGTAGTCAAACGTCGCGACAATGGTACATGCAGTCGCAAAAACATTCTCAGTTGCTTCTCATCGCACATCCCAGTTCTAGACTACCAAATCCTCTCGCACGCAACACTCTGTGTCAAGAACGCTCTTCCGTAATTAGTGAGGTATCGACCGCGTCCGTCTCTCGCGGGGCCCCCTGTCGCCGCCATGCGACCGCGAGGCTGCTGCCCATGACGTTCATCATGATGGCGGAGATGGCGCACGGGAGGGGCGTCAGCGGCGAGGCAAAGTGCTTGGTCGCGAGGACCACACCCAGCGACGCGTTCTGCATGCCGACCTGAGGCACGCAAACGGAAAGTGGTTAAGGACGATTTTTTGCGACAGTGTGGCAAAGCGTTGGGAATGCATTAAAGCGTTACCGTCGCCCATCCCTGTCCCGTGATCCTATTCTCCTGAGCAAAGAGTAACTTTCCAAGGCAAAGGCGTCGCCTCCGGACATCTTGACAAGAGAGGACTTTCTCAAATTGACTTTGTTGATGCTTTGGTCCTGATGTTCAACGACGCTCGGGCTCCAAAACGGAATGCGGCACCAATCGAGCCAGCCAGCCTCAGATCTGGTTCTCCACTTTGCCGGCTCACCTCAATCGAGATCGCCCGTCGTCTCGCCTCCTTGAACCCCGCTAACACCGCGACCAGGTAGCCCAGTCCGAAACCCCCTGCGTGAACCAGAAACACGGCCGCAACAATACGCCCCAGGGGGAGCACTGCGTCGCTCGCTAGCGAAGCTGTGCCGAGCGCCGCTTGCACGGCGGCCCCGGAGGGGAGCTGGAAGAGGGGGACGTTGGCCGAGAACACGCTGCGAGGAACGGTGAAGAAAGTTGGAACCCAAAAAGCTTTGAAGTGCTCGTGACGTCAGGAGTTGACGCAGACACAATGTTCATATCGTCACGGAGTTTAACGATCAAAAGTGAGGGGAAACTCCGAAAGCGGCCGAGGTGGTACGTCTATTACTGAAGATACGAGCCTGTCACATTTCTTGAGATATGGAAGAGAACAGTCACTGTCTGCAGATTCCAGACCCTGCTGATCGGCAGGCATTCCAACAGACCCGCCTTCTACAAGGAGAATAGTTCCCTTACAATACCCAACCGCTGCCTTTCGCCTTAGCGGCTGAAAATCGCACGTTCACCGTTTACCGCAAGGACCATAGACGAGTGTCTCACAGACAGAAAGTGTGTGGGGTTTCCACGCATCTGCTCCTGACCTCAGAGTCAAAGTGTTTGAAACATGAACCGATGAACCGTTGGCTGGAATATTTCAACAACATGCGAACGGTGATTCTTCTGATAGTCGATCCCTCTCAGATTGCCCCAATCTCCTCGTTCCTAGAGTGCACAGAAGGGAGATTACCTGCTTGCCAGCAGTGACGACGTTAAAACCGCGGTCAAGGGCGCAAAAGGGAGGACTTTCTCGACGGCCCGGGGAAAGTAGTTCTTGCACGTCATGCCCAGGAGCACGGGGAGGAGAACCACCTGCAACGATCAATGACCGTAGCGCTCGTTGGTTGGTTGGAAGAGCTGCTGCATGCGAGTCCGTATTCTTCAACATTCTCTTGAAGAGAGACTCCGTATGTTGCAAAAGAAAATCCGCAGGAGATGATGAATATTTGGCAGGGACACTTTGGTATAATGATCTGCGTTTCTACGGCCGGTCTGAAATTACGAAGCTGAGCAGTGGTCTAAAACATGCCGCTGGCTAGCTGGAAAACAGGGTGGTGAGGGCTGATGGTGACAGCATGACTCTGTGGCTAACTGGAAGCCTGGATGGCAGTGAGTGCTCTGAAATTACTACAAAAGCTTGTACCGACTTTCGGTTCATCAACGCACACAGTATGGGCTGTGAAAAAGTTCAAGCCATACCGCCATGCCTTTGCTCAGTCTTACTTCAACAGGTCAATCTCTGAAACATTTTCATTCCTCTGATGTCGGTATTGCTCCAGCCCAATCTCGGATCCTCTAGAACCCAGGGAATGTACATGTCTGGTTGTGGCACTGCCTTACCTGTAGTGTGCTGAGCGCAAGTCCCGCTGCGTCAATGGGCACCAGCGTGCCCGCCAGTGTTTGCATCAGGAAGGGCGTCATGATCACAGCTCCAAAGGTGGTGCAGATGGTCATCATGATGGACAGCGGGACGTCGCCATACCCAATCAAGGTCACCTGGATAACAAAGAGAAAACCAGCTCGAAGCAGGATAACTCGGACTGCGGCAGAAGCGCAACTCGGTTGGGGTTGGAGATGATTGTGCAAGCAGCGGAGGCTTGGAAAGTAACTGTCGCCTTACTCTCCCCTCATGTGACAGTTGCGTCCATCTGCAGACATGCTTGTTTCGGTGTGCACAACTCACGTTGGACGACTGTGACCAACCTCCTATATGACAACTCACCACCATCTGTGATGGCACCGACAACACAAGATTCTGACCTCTACTTCATTCTCTAAGCAACCTGGCCTCGTTAGTACGCAAGATACCAGCGCTTGCATAGTGCTGCGACTCACCACATTGGAAGCAGTCCCTCCTGGACAGCACGACAGCAGAACCACCCCCGCTGCCAGCGCCGAGGGCAGCCCGAGCGCGTGACTAACCACTAAGCCTAGGAGCGGCATCAGGACATACTGCGCGGCAAAGCCGAATGCGATGGCCGCGGGATGGCCTAGTAACAAGGCCCGCAGGTCCTCCCACCCCATTGTGAGGCCCATAGACAGCATGATGATCCCCAAAGCAGAGCTGTACAAAGTTGGCCCGCCCTGGCGAAAGCAACAGCGATAGGTCAGTTTTGGGGGTCTTCCTTCGGGGTGTGCAAGACCTCTTAGTTAGTATGTAGAGAGATTGCCAGACAAGACCCTGCCAGGGTCTCTTTTGATTATCAACAACTAGAGAGCTAAGCGACAAGAAGTGGTGGGGGCGCCAGAGGCAGGGCACAAAGATCTAGAGGTGGTACAGAAAAGGGACCAGGAGTTCCAGTTTTTCGCGCTTCTGAGCGCTTTCTGCTTGGCTGCTCACCGCACAGAACCATGCAAAGGATGACGGTCGAACCACCGCCAGAAGTGCCCCCAGCGAGACATACACGGGGTACAAACTAGTTGCCAGCCCCAACCAGTCTTGCCACGTTCTCTTGTCCGCATTGTCCTCATTGCCGTTGTCAAGAGAAGCTTCAGGTTCTTGTGATTCAGCAATGGCTCTAACGGCTTCAATACATTTTTGCCGGGTGCGCTTCTTTATGCCAGCCAGCCAGGGTGGACCCTTCCTCTGCTTGAGGACGTGTTGTCGAATGCGTTTAGATCGGAAAATGCTGCTAAAATTGAAGAAGAGAGCTGACTGGTTTCTAAGCTGCACCTGTTTGAAGTGATAATCTATATGCTGTACGCGAGGTGGTGGTTGCTGATGACTTGAAAGGGTGGCATTGTGCGGTCTTCTACTTTGTATGGTGGAGTGAAGACCATGTTTCTTAAGATTGCTTGTAATTTGGTTGGCAACAGATTCAGGAACCCCTTGTGTAATACAAATGGACCCCACAGGCCTCCAGCAACTCAGATCTACAGATGTAGCCATTGGCATTGGCGCCATGGTTGAACTTGAACTTGAAACGCACTCCAATTAGTCATGAAACTTCAGTTAAAGACTTCTTTCTGGCTGTGGTGGCTGGACTCCGGGATGGGCAAATCGTCGGTCGGGTCCTGCCCGGTGATCAATAACCCTTTGGGTTAGGAACATTCATACAGCGATCTGTCAGGGCTTACTTCGTCGTAACTCAAAAATGGTGATCACCCGGGTGTCCGCCCACCGATCACTTTGCGCACTCCCCCTCGATTTTGGGCTGCACAGGGAGCTAGCCTTCAAGTCTGCATTTTGCAACATAGGTATGCTTGGGGCATGCTTGAAAGCAGTCTCTACAGAGTGTGCTCATGCCCTCTACAGAATGCTCTCGTGAGTCGTGGGTTCTGCGTCCAATTTTGCAAGCCAAGTCCAAACGAGCGCCCAGCCTCTTTAAAGACCGGCCGGCCGGATGACGTCAATGTGTTGATCTAGTGCGGTTATCTTTCTGCACTTGACCTTGATCTAGGGGAGCTGGGGCGCCTGCAGCGCGTCTCAAAGGCCTGGAAGCAGGCGGTAGAAGAAGGACGTCTCGGAAGTGTAGGTTCCTTCCTCCGACTAGGGCTGTTGAAGTTTGCGTGCCGTGTGGCTGACAGCTGTAACCGGAATACGTACCCTGCACTTGGGATTGTAAACGAGAACAAGGCGGTCTTCCATATTCATCCATGTTTGGCAGGCAGGTATGGCAACGGCCTGCCAGATCGTGATATGCAAGAGTGGGTGGATATATCCGCGAAGTTGCCGTAGTGGTGATATGAACAAAAGACTGTATGTTCTCAACTAAGCAAAGGGCCAGCCACCTTGGGACTGTCGTCAGAGTGTCAGATGTTTTAAGTTCTTGTCCTGTCTAACATGCAATCTGTCTGACGCGCGTCCGGGATGCGTGTATTACAAACAAGAAGATGCTGCATCTTGCTCATGAGCCAGCTATAGCTCTTGACATCATTTGCACTCTATATTCTGCAACTGTGGAAAGTGATACTTAAGTAGACCCTGTCTAGATTAAATTGCCAGCACATGCATGGCGACCGGCCGTCATGTGGTTCGAATAACGCCATGTTGCGGAAATACAGACTAGTGGATGCACGCGCAGCCAGATCAGAGCTCCCTGGTGGATTTGGTGCTCAAGTCAAAAACTCACTCATTTTGGCTGCAGCAAATTAGACTCGATCCCATCAGCCAACATGCCGTTGGTTTGAGCCAGTTGTCTGCTCGCCGGGTTGCTTGAATAACGTGATCGTGGGGGCTTGGATTGAAAATACCATAACCTTCAACTCTATGTACGTACAGGTGACGTGCATTTCGGTCGAACACGGCACATCAACTCTGTGGGTCCAAAATCGCAAAACTTGATGCGAATCCCGATGCGGTCATGGACCCCGTTTTTATGGCTCGCAGAGCATATTAGCTGGGGCATGTGCGTGCTTAAGAGCTAGAAATGATACAAGCCCGACTTTAAAAAATGGCCGGCTGCTGCAACTTGCTGTGACTCCTGTGCGGTCGCCGGCGCTATTCGACCGGCCTCAACTCGCGGGTCTCAACTCTTCTGCCCCTTCCATCAATACCTCGCCCGCCTGGTTACTTGCGCCGATAATTGAATACACTTGCCGTGATTCGGACCGTACCTACTGCACTTTCTCGAGTCTCACAACCGCTTGCACCGTCTCCGCGTTCCGTTCCAGTGTAAACACGCCTTTCCTCACCAGACCGTCCGCTCCTGTCACCTTCGCTTCGTAGTCTCCCAGATAACCCCGGAACACAAACTTGCCGTCCGGCCCCACCTGCCCTAAAATATCTTTGGTCGTCCATTCCTCGAGCAGCGCCTCCATGCACCGCCCCGCCGCATTCGGCGTGCCATCGCTTCGCACCAAGATTCCGCCCTTGGTCCACATGAAGCCCTCCATGAAACCCCACAGAACGATGCCTTCGACAGCCGGGTGACCGAATGATTCACGCAGAATGACCTGCACAAAGAAGGAGGCTTTCGTCGCAGAAACTCAACACTCCTACTAGCTTGGCGTTCAGAAGAGGTTGCAATACGAAGCTTCCCTATGATTGTAACATGTTGAAATGCAATGTGTTCGGAAACCTGTGATCCAAAGGTCTACTCGGCTCACGCGTCGAGACCGACCGGCCAATAAGCGGGTGCGACATCACGTCCAAATGCTCAGCGGAGCCAATTTCTGCACCCACAAAAACCTCCCGCTTCAGGCTTTTCCTTTCATGTACCGGCTTTGACTCTGGGGCACCGAAACCTGGACTCCATCTTACCAACATCTAAATCCCACCTGCATCGATTCCTCTCTTTTTGTCTTGACCAATCATACGCCAAGCCAAGCGTCCGCCTCACCTCGAGCCGTTCCGCCCTCTCGTTCTCGTCCTTCTGGTTGACGTCCAGCTCCGTGAGCCAGATGGGCAGCCCCGTGGTCGCCAGGACGTCCAGCCGCTGCCGGACGCCCACCGGGGTGGGCCGGTCCACGTGGGCCTGGCAGCCGATGCCGTGCACGGGCACCCCCTGCGATAACAGCTTTTGTACCTGGGGAGAACCACGGAGGAAAGAAGTTAAGTGCGGCGGTAATTATCATTAGACGGCCTTGCGCTGCAGGATGAATCCGAAAACCATTAGTGAACGGACTGAAGTTGCTGCATAGGCAAGTGTCGTTTGCCGGCTCCCACGCTGGCTCGGCAGCGGCTTGAAGGGCGTACACAAAAGTCCTCTTCGAGCTGCTGATCCACGATAAAGATAGTGTCTCAAGTACAGGCCGCCTCGCATGCAGTCTCGCCCCTCAGGGCCTCTGCAGCCTACTCATAAGAGATTTCCAAACTCACAAAAAACGATGGGAAAATTGATGGAGACTGCCCGCCTTGCTGAGTTATGCGCCTTCGGTTGTGCACCGCTTTCCTACCGACTGAGCACAAAAGAATACGCAATCCACAGCACATGAGACATCCGTCACAACCGACCGCTATCTCAACCCCCACCGCTTTTTCTACCTTTTGAGCATGAACACAAGAAAAAGCAATCGCAACAGACAAGAAGGTGTCAAAAACCACCGCTCCCCAACCGCCCACCTGCGCCCGCAACCGATATGGCCCTGAATTAGTGTCCCCGCCGCACAGCACGTTGAAGTCGTTCACGAACAGCTTGCACCCCGGGTCGACCTGGTGCGCCCGGTGGAACATGTGCGGGATGATCTGTTCCCCGCAGCGCGACCGGAAGAAGTCCCCGTGCAGCATCTCGTTGTTCACGTCCCAGTGCGCGAGCCGGCCCTTGTACCGCTCCACGATCTCGAGGCGCTTCTCAACCAGGGGGGCGATCTCTGCGGGGGGCACGTGGCAGAGCCACCCGGGGATGCCGCCCTTCTCTACCTGGGGGAGTATTGTGCGTGTGAGGAAACGGTCCAATCAGTGCGTCAGGTCTGCTTCTTACCCTGTCGAACCGTTTTTAATCTTTGATCGCGATGGCCGAAGATGCACAGGCGGGTCCAGATGAATTCTGACTGCCTGTGGTAAACGCTCCAGTGTGATGGCCGAGCTGGTCTCGGAATGCTTATCCATTGCAAAAGGGGAAACCGGGAATTGAATCACATTTACAACTTCACAATCTGGCAATCAGTCTGGTATGAACTTCCCCGACTTACTACTTTGACACCCCCATCGCACGAATCGATGCTGAGATACCGCTCTTCCAATTCGACGGTTGGTCGAACTTGAGGATGAAGTACCGGTCTTCGCTTCTGCAGATTTCTAAAAGAAACAACCACTGGACTAAGCTTCAGTAGATGGTTTTAAGCGCGAGCGCGCACCTCCCAGAAGATGCAATGGCCGCGCACTTTGAGCGCGTGCTTGTCGGCCCAGGCCATGAGCGCGTCCGCGTCGCGGTAGTTGAGCTGGCCGCGCTGGCCCTCCGTATGGTACCACTTCATCTCGTTCTCGAACACCGTCCAGTTGAACGTCTTCAGAAAGTACGCCTCCCACCTGCGCAGCATCGGAACTCAGCTCTCAGGACTTCTGAATGTTCGAAAGATTTGCCGAGCTGGCGGATGATCCTGTTGAGGCCTCAGCATGATCGACAATCGGCCGGGGAGGGATGCCGCTGCCGGCGAAGATCGGCGATTGCGTCGCATCCTGAACCCTTGCGGTGGAGGGAACGGTAAGGCTTCCCAGAAGGCTCAAAACATTCATCTGTAGGTCCCTCCTTCGCCTCACGTACCCTGACGCCAGGCGCGGGCCCAGAGCCATCACTGTAACAAGGCGGTCAAGATCAACGCGTCATGCTTCTTGTTCGATTATCTCACAGTCACTTCAACGCGGGCTTAATCAAGAGGTAAAAGCTGAGTTGGCAAAGTTTCTCTAAGGGTAAGAGCATGTTGTGCCAGGCCCGGCAACTTACACTTTGTTCTGCACGTTGCGAGGTCCCGACACGCAGCCGAACGGGAAGCTGCGCTTGACCTGGTTGACTTCAATGCGCGCTCCCGCCAGCGGGCTGCCACTCTCGTCAGACAGCACCAACTCGACGTCCTGCCGTCGCAACTGCATCCGAGAATGACCTCTCAGCTATTGTTCCCGCAGTAAATGTCATTCAGCTCAATGCGTCTCACAGCGAAACGCTGTTCAAGAAACCTTTGAGAGGCAAGTAGGCTCCATTCGATCCGCTTCGCATGGCCGCCTGCAGCGACTATGGGAGCAGGCCTTCTCGACCGAGACTCGGCGATTTGGTCCAACGCCAAACTTTTCACGCGCTTCATCAAAAGGGCTGTCAAGCAAAACAAACGGTTCCATTTCCTCAGGCCTCCTCGAAAACATCTGAATCCACATACGTCTTTCCGCTCACCTTATCCGTCTGCTCCGCCAGCTGCTGCCTGTGCTGCGCCAGGTCGACCTCCACCAGCGACATGCGCGCGAGCAGAATGTCCACTCCCGCGGGAGCGCTCTGGACGTATAGCAGCACCTCCTTCGCGGGCCGGTCCAGGCTCAGAGTGCCCGCCAGCTCAGCCCAGGCGTCGTCCGTGGCTTCGAAGTCACCGCAAAAATGGTAGTCCTGCTTGCCGTCCGTGAACGTGATCTGCAAAGCACGAGCCGCGGGCGCATAGTGAGTCGGCAGAAATGCAGTCTCAAAATGGAAAGGGACAGTTCACCGAGGTCCGCTTCTGAATCCGAAGAGGGACTCTAAGAAACGGCTTTTCCCGCTAGCGATTTCCGGGATCTTTCTTATGGTCGAAGCCGGTGGCGAATGCCTTACGACCAACTTCAGTTGCGAAAGTCACGTATTGAGGGTAGCGGCAGAGGCCGTTCGACCGAAGCACTCTGAAGACGCTCCACGCAATGGCTGCGCGGTGCACGAAAGTCGCATGTTTCAAAACGACTAGGCAGCTGGACTTTACCCCTTGTCAGGGCCTGCAAAGAACCATTTAACCACTGGCTGCTTTGCCATGAAAGCTGCAAAAAGAGCCCCAGTCTCCGTCCTCGGCACCCGTGCACAGAGTACTCTCGATGACCTACAGGACACGAAACGAAGCGGAGATTTCTGCTGCCTCGCGTCTCACCCTGGCTGCCATCTGCAGGGGCGCACAAGATGCGCCCGCGACCCTCAGCAGTGCCTTCACTTCGTACTCCGCCCCCGGCCTGATCGTGCTACCGCCGAAGCTCTGCGCGGGGCCCTGCCACGTGGCAGACCGGTTCCAGGCGCGCAGGTACGGACCGCCGCCCGGGGGCAGCAGGGGCCCGGTTTGTACCAGCTCGAAGGTGACTCCGAAGGGCATCCAGCAGTCGGTGCCGCGTTGGAAGTCGGGGTTTTGGACGAGGTTAACGCCGGTGGTAGCCGCGCTCTGCAAACCGGGGCATTGACGGCGATGCGAAAGTGTGTTACTTTGACGTCAGGCGTGCTCTGGGGATATTTGTGGAAGGGACACTTGTGAGAGCTCGGGAGAAGTCTTTTGGGAGGCTTCGCGATCTGACATGGGCTTTAAGCTGACACGGTCTTGAAAGAACGAAGCGTCAAGTCAGTTTACAAAATATTCCTCTGCATCTGAACGGCAGGAAGAAATAGAGGAAAACCACCATATGAACGAAATCTTAATCTTGCACCACGAAGCTTCCAACCGGTGACAGTGAAGTTCCTGGCACGGATCGACGAGCAGAATGGGATGAGGCCGCAGGCGTCAACTGCCGTCTTCCAGCACCAAGTACAATAACGTAGCGCTGAGAGATAGACATGCCAAATACCTGCCGGCAGTGCCTTGTTACGTCGGCCGGCGCGAGCTCCACTTGGTCCAACAGGATGTCGACTCCCGCGGCCGGGCCTTCGAAGTAGAGGTGGGAGCGTGAGGGCACCTCGTCCAATGTGAATGCGCCCTTCAAGTCGGTCCAGTTCTGATCGGACGCAGTGACCGCCCCCACGTATACGAAACTGCTTCGTTGACCGTACTCGACCCGCAAGCTCGCTTTCACCTGCAGAAACGAGAAATCGATGGAGAAACGTGCGGCTATCTAAGTCCGAGTGGCTGCAAACAGAAGTGTCGATGACGGAGGGTCGAGAGGACGTTCATTCTCATTTAGGTCAGGACCCGAGCAATGTCCGCAACGCCTCGTTATGATTCAAGAACCCAGTCCTTGTTCCGCGCGATTACCGCTGGTCAAGATTGAACCCAGTGAAAACGGCTAACGTTTTTAGGCAGACGTGAAGGACCGACAGGAAGTCACTCTTACCTGTGCCGAAGGAGCGTTTCCCACCCGCACGCTTGCGGACAGGCGGTACTCCAAGCCCGCTCGAAGCTTGCCCGTCAGCATCTGCGCGGGGCCCTCCCATGGGTTCGTTCTCTGGTAGGTGCAGAGGAAAAACGCGCCGCTGGGGCAGAGCAAGGCGATGGGTTAGAAACGTGCATGATGGACAGGATCATGGCACATCCAGTTTTTAAGCTTTGAATTCACAAATGCAGGTTCCCATTCATGGCGGCTTCGACTCATGGTCACGGAAGGAAGTCGAGCAGGGAAAGGTCCAACTCAGTGAAGAGTCACGGCTTCGGTGTAACGCACATATATCCAGAATTGTAGATTGTCAACGAACGTGAGTTACCTTTTTGGGGACACCTGCGCACTGCCCGCAAAGACTTGGGTCTGGCAGGCCCCCGCTGGGAACCACCAGAAGGCGCCCTCGCTGAAATCAGAGTTCCGGAGAACGTTGTAAGGGCCCGACTGTAAAGAGAAAGTCGGCTTTATCATGGAGTTTCGTTTGTTCCGTTTCAGTTTTCCCTCTTGAGTATAGTGGTGGAATCGTGAGTTGCAGAATAGTGTTGATTTTCGAAAGCAGCATGTGAGTATTTTCAAGGAACCTTTAAAGGCCGCTTTCGATCGGTGAAGGTCAGTTTAGAGAACATGCACGCCTACGTATCAAAGCTTAACCGTGGAAAAAGGGCCTTCCGAGGAAACATCCGACGGCAGAACCTATGAAAGCACTCAGAGATCCAGCATACGCTTACATGAAGCGAAATGAAAACGATGCAAAAGTACATACCTGAGGCTGTGCAGACGACAAGACTTGCTCAATCAGGGTGTCACGCAGGACATAGACGTTGTTCAGCAGGATGTCGACTCCAGGAGGGGCACCAGAGAAATACAGATTACCCAGGGGCGGGTCTGCAGCTTCGAGCTGCAAGCTGCCGACCAGTTGCACCCACTCGTTACAACTCGCAACAACCTGGAAGAGGTTGATAGAGAAGAATCAGCTTCATTTCGTTGGAGTCTGATATTTTTGGACGTTGTCCACAAGTTGATCTGAAGCTTGAGACACCAATCTGCACTTTATACACACACTAAACATTTCTCCTTGGCATTCCAACGTATCTGTTGCATCACTTTGGGGCAAGTGTCCTCAAGCACACATGTCTGTGATACTTTCAGTGTCACAACTTCTCACCTTCCCAACGGGTATGTATCGGACGTTGGGGGCTTGTCCGATTGACAGTGTGGCCGTCACAGTTGCTGTGGGGGCGTTTGCAACTCGGACCCACGCATATATGAGATGTGGAACTGACTTTTCAAACTGCAGGTGCTGAGAGATGCCTTCCCACTCCTGCGTTGGACAAACTGAAAGCCTTGTGAGCAATCATCCCAGATCAAACACCCACAGTACCCCACCTATCATTGACCTGTACTTGGTGGTGGCTCATATTGAAGGGGGAAGTTATTTTAAGGAACTTCTTGAAAGGTGACAGTGGAGTTTGGGAAGCTTAGTCAAACAGCGCAGATTGCTTTGATGACTGCCATCCTACCACCTGTATGAATATCTGGGGGGTGAGGAGCAAGTGCCAGGGTTCTCAGCATTGGCTCATTGAAAAACGGTGGTGGTGCAGTGACCCAGTCTGTCCTGACTTGAAGAACTCTAATGGTGCATTGGAGGCACAATCACTCCGGGTCTAGCACAGCGGGACAGTGGAGGGGAAAAGCAAGACTTGCATGCAGAGAATGAGCATCCTACGTGATGGTCATCGGCAGAATGCGCTGTACTGACGGGGCTGATCATCACCTGCTCTTGTGCAGCATTCCTCAGTGATCACGAGTTTCTTCACTTCTAGGCTTGAGATCATTCACCTGAGTCCTGCCAGTAACCACCAGGTAGTTGCGCCCAGACTGCGGTTGAATGAACGGCCCCGGTGTTGCAGAAAAGATCTGCAGTCGGCACCCTCCCATCGGGCCCCATCCTGTTGAGCCAGCCTCGAAGTCAGGATTGGTGGCAACATTGCAGCTGGTCACAGAAGAAGCTCCGTTCATCATACGTGATGCCCTGGCGTCCTCCTTGGTGCCAGTGGTGCAACACCCGGTTTTCAGCTCAGCTCAGGCGCAGCGCCTAGCTTAGCCTTGGGCTTTGGACATCTCATGTTCCCTTGGTTGCAGCAGTTAACCTCGTGCATTACTGCTGCAACGGTAGGTGGCCGGTAGGACTTTCCCCACGCTCG
Source organism: Klebsormidium nitens (assembly GCA_000708835.1). NCBI lineage: Eukaryota > Viridiplantae > Streptophyta > Klebsormidiophyceae > Klebsormidiales > Klebsormidiaceae > Klebsormidium > Klebsormidium nitens. The sequence goes on along the minus strand of DF237155.1, from coordinate 114,986 downwards.
GTTCATTCGGGGCCTTGTAAATTAAAGTAAGCCGAAAGTTCCAATATTACGCCCGGGGCCTGAGCTGGTCAGGCGTTCGGGTGCCTGTCACAAAGTTGGTCATCGAGGTGGGTTATGCCACCTGGTGCTTGGAAATTTGAGAGCTACACACACACACGAGCCCGGTATAAATGGGTCGGCAAAGCCAACAGTCCGAAAATATACAAGTCGAGCCTCGATCTCGGTCTCTAGCCTTAGGATCCTCCTACCCTAGACAGAGTGTGCAAGTCTGCACTGCGAACTCGGGCGTCCTAGACTACCTGAGCTCTGAGACCTACCGACCTCTCAATCGCGCGGGCCGCTCTATGGTGAACTGCCCGGGCCTGGCTACGCTGGAGGCTAACCGAAAGTCGCTGACGGAAGAGCTCGTCGTTTCAACGAGCGCAGAAAGCAGGAGGCATTTGAGCTGACGCATTCAGCAACCTAGGAGCCGCTGCAAAAACTTTGGAGGTCAACGGGGCATGCTTGAATGAAAGCTTCCTGATTGGTCGGATTGGCTAATATCCTTCGATGTGTTGAAAATCAGGTGCACTAAAGAGAAATAAAGAGAAAAGCAATATGGCGTCTCAAAAGAACATCAAAATAAAGACGGGGACTTTGAAGCGGGTGTTCAAAGAGGTGAATTCCTATGAGAAGGAGCTCCAGATGGAATTAGCTCGGACAGAGAAGATGAAGGCAGAGGGGGCTGACTCTCACGACCTGAAGCAGCAGGTATTCATGCTTCCGTAGTCCAATTTCTGAGACACTGATATCACAGCAATTCATGAGTTCTGTGCTTCACTATTTTGGGTTCTGATTCTTCAATTGACAATTTTGAAACAAGAAAAAGAGTGACACTCTCATACAAAAGCAGTCTCTGAACGAAGGCCTGCACATACTGGTTCATGGTTAGCCTGAGCTTTTACATGTTGAACTCTGCTCTTATGCTTTCAAATTACTTCAGCAGCAAATGAACCATGTCTAAGCCGGGCTTTCCCTTGCAGGAGAGTGTGCTGGGGGAGACACAAATGATGATCCCAGATGCAAAGAAGAGATTGCAGAACGCGTTTCAGGATCTACAGTCAGCGGTGGTGAGCTGCTTTGCATATTTGGCCTATTTGGCGCCCTTATCAAATAACGCTGCTTATTTTGCATCTCAGAAACACACAATCTGCTACGGATGAAACCTGGAGCAGCCACCACCCTTTGGATGGACAATCAAGTATGGAATCCGCTTCTAAACATGTTGTTTCCAACTTCCATACAGGAGGAAGGAGAGGCAGATGCAAGCTTGCAAGAAAGTGAAGAATACAAAAGCGCGAAAGAGGTCCTGGCCGAAGTAGAGCCAGCTCTATAAAAGGTCAAAGATATTCTGCTGCTGTAAAAGGTGCCACTCGACGGTGAGCATCAAAGTTAGAGCATGGTGGTCCTTCATTAGGTGCAGGTACTTCTTGTTGCACTTGACATAATCATAGGAACAAGCTGGTTTTGACTGCCTTGGTCATGGTGTACTGGCAATAAATCCAGATTGAAGTCTAGACTTCAGCAAACTGCCAGATTATTGCTGTTTCTACTGCCTTCAATAACATCGCTGCCTGCTTTCTGGGTTGTGCTTAAGATCTGAATTGAACATTTGTGGCACTGTGTCCTGTTGGTTCAGTCAAACCCACTGATGTGGCAGCGAGAGAGTGAATCAAAAGAAACATCATTCAGGTCAACCTCTTGGCAGTTCCATCTTTGATCAGATTTGTCAGCCAACGTTTGCAGAGGGAGCTTCCAAGCTGTGTCAAGGCGCTCTGATTGTTTTTCAATGACATTCAGTTTTAATCTTCCCAACAATCATCTCAGGTAGGTGCTTCCGATTTTAGTGCCTTTTGGTGCGGTTGACATGCAGCAGATTACCTCAAGCGCTTCAAAGAGAGCAATACTCTTGGGTTGATGGTTGTCTGAAGATCTCTCTGTCAAACGGAATGAACCACCAGAGCTTCTGAGGTTTGATTGAAAAGTTGAAGCCTTAAGAGTTGTTTTTCTATTATGGTTTGAAAAATGACCGGTGCAATGTAGAGGAAAGGCCCCTGGACAAATGATTTTCAAACAAGGCTGTGATTTCCCAAGGTGGCCGTCAGAACTGAGGCAAATTCCTTGACAAAATTTTGGCTTGACGCGGCCCTTCGAGCCGTTTGAGTAGGCAATTCGGTCAACCATCTCTAAGTCAGACACAGCAGGCTCCTCATCAAAGATTTCTAGTGTCACACCAAGTAGCTCAGAACTCGCGACCTTGAATCAGCGTGACTTGCCTTCAGACAACCGTCTTGTGGCTACCGGATGTGCAGATGTGTGTGGCACAAAGCTTTGATAAGCTAGGGAAGCCATCAAGGCATGTTGTACTTGCAGTCTCGATCGTATCATGATGTATCGTCAACTTATCCACCATGAAGGGGGCGTTTAATTTACGTGAATAAACCTGGCATCAACGTTAACCGGTCCCCTAACGAGGCCGCGACTACGTTGAGCTCTTAGATGTTCATACCTCTGCATAGCGCTAATTAACCGTCACCGTGTGTCCAATTTCACCGATGAGACTCTATGAAGTGAACTTGAAGGTCCCTTCTCGACTGTATGTATTTGATAGAAGCTGGATCCGCCGACTCAGAGCCGTGGTCAACGACCCAGAAGTCAAACGGCTGAAGATACTCGAGAGAATATACCTCGATCATCTGGGCCCGGGACATGGAGTGCATGCATCATATGATGATCATGTGATCACATTACTGAAACTAGGTAGGATGATACCTAAGGATACTACAGGACGAAGTAATCAAGACGATTGCGGCCGCGAGTTTTCGCGTTGGCCAAGGCCAATTATCAGCTTATCAGAGTCCCATGTACGCGTGCCAGAGTGCCGCGGCCACAGCACTCATCAGACTCATGCCTCAAAACCTGGCTATCTGAGATCTCGCTATCTCATTGCATCACTGATCCGACCTGATTGTCATTGTGACATTGTGGGTGCTTGTCGAATTGGAAAAGTAGAAAAGTGAAATCATGGTTATAAGTGTAATTGTATACCTATTTAGATGGGAAGATTAAATTGGTAGCCGCCGATTCGCAACCTTTGATGAATCTCAGGGCGCCATGAAGTTCAAGAATCGTAGACACTCAAGAGTCAAGTCACAGTCAGTCCGATGGAAACCCGTTACAGCACGCGCGCAGCTTCTTCGCTCGTAGCCGCCACCGTTGATAGGCACCCCCTCCCTCCTTGAACCCCGTAAGATAGGATTCGGGGTTAGTCAAATTCGAACCCGCGGTTAGGAGTCGCATTCCAGCCCCCGGCCTTTGACTCCGAGTCTGCATGAGCATTGAGGGGGCGCTGCTTCAATGTCATGCAACTTTTAGGCAAGTTGAAAGCTCAAACTTCAAATTCAAACTCTGAAGAACGACAGTACATACCCATTTGGGATTCATTCATGGAGGGCATTCATCGGAAGGCGGGTTGGAACTTGAAGGTGTCCTGAAGCAATGATGATCCCAATTGTCAAAGACCTAGACCTGCCCTTGCTTTTGGCTCTGTGACATGGTGGTGCTGAATCGGTCTGTGAGCTGGCAGAGATCTGGTTTGCCTGGGCACATGTGGGCTACATCAGAAATTGGTTCAATGATAAGCTGGGCTACGCCCCATCCGCGATTCCCAACTGCCTACAAGATGGAATTGAAGAGAGGACCTTTGGGCAGGTCCACCAGTGTCGCAATCTTGGAGGAGCATGAGATTTAATAGAACTTTAAACCACGATCAGGGACGGCGGTATGCCCGCGGTATGCTGCAGCATCGCATAAGGATAGCAAGCCAACAACTGAGGCTTGAGGTAAAACCCTTGGGCAGACTGTAAGAGCTTAGTAAAGAGGCCGCTGCAATACTTGCGATCCGTTTGAAGGTCAGATTGCATCTTTGACCTGGAGTGCTCATTCGTTTCCGCATCAAAAGAGTGCTGGTTGCTGCCCTCTCGCTGTCGATAAGGCGTGCAACAAAGGTTATTTTGCAGTGTCCAGTTGTTGGTGAAGCCTTTTCTTTAGCCGGCAGGGAAGAGCCAATGCAGAAGAGTTCAATTTAGGGCCTACAGGAGCAGGACCACTGGTTCTCAGCACCCTGCAAAGACTCTGCTGCGCCCCATCTTGCTTCAGCACTTGACATGTCAGAATTTTATACCCCATAGCCCTCCCTCCTTAGCTTTGGAAGACGCATCATGAGTTGGAAGATGAGGCAATGCTGTGTGTTTCCACGCTTATTGCCCACTCACCGCAGAGAAGCTAAATGTTGAGCGGTACATTGTGCGTCACTTGGTCAGCTTGCCAAGATACTGTGTTCCAACATGAGGTCAGATGAGGTCAGAACGTCTCAGTGTTTCTATCTGGTCCCTGAAGCCCTTTCTAACTTTCTTTACCCTTAGGATGGTGCGGGCGTCTGATGAGGGCTTCTTCAAGAATCTGATTGACCAGAAGGAGAAGGAGATTGTCAGTCTTTGGGAGCAGCGCATCCAGAAGCTTGAGGAGAAGGTCAGTATAGATTGCGCTGATTCCTATCTGCTCTTGACTGCTCGCAACTGTGCCACAAGCTGCTCTGTGAGACTTTCAAGTGGGTTTTGGTGTGAGGCCACTCTGTAAAGAGTCGCACTGAGTTGTGCTTGACTTGGACAGGGGCGAAACCAACTCAGTGTGAGAAATGACTCTGAATACTGCCGGGTCTTCTTGCAGCTGCTGTCCAGGGAAGCTGATCTGGATGCAGTCACCGACAACTTCACACAGCTTCAGGAAGACTTCCAGGTGAGTATGCCTCCTTCTGATTCTCTGTCTGTGATCACAGGCTCTTTGACATTTGACCTAGCACGGCACAGCGGAGTATTTGTGCCTCTAGCAAGTCCTCAAACAGGGTATTATGTTACCTCAAATGCTGGATCAAAAGACAATTAGACGTGATCTCGAATTAAAGCACCCCTTCCCTTCTTCTGAGCAGTACAACTTGAGCCTCTTGGAAGCACGAGATTTTGAGCTGGAGGCCTACGATGCTTCTTTCTCCGGATTGCAAGCAGCAGTGGTTGATGGGGAAAGACTTCTCAAGGAGGCGCGCTCAGCCCTTGCAGATGCTGAGGCTCAATTGCAGGAGGTGAGGGGCCTGACGTGCATAGGAGACTCTTGGAAAGAATCAGGCTTGCCTCGTGCTTGGCGTGCCAGGCTTTTGGAACGCTGAAATAACATGTTCTCTTTGCTTTTTGGGACTCATGACTTTCGAAATCGTATGAGATGAAGCATAGGCCGACCTGGGACCTAATATTCATGCCGCTCTGCCCCCTTTCCCTTCTCTTCTGAGTGAAGGTGCCCTGTGTGTTTGTGAAAGCTAGAGACTATGCATTTGTATGGTGGATGGCCCAGGATGGGTTTAAGGAAAGTGCATCAGTCGCTTATGGAAGCAGATCGAACATTGGAATTGACAAACGCCAAATTCACCGACTCGAAACCTTCAATGGCTCCTCGTGATTTGGCAGGAGGAGATCTTGGTTCCCATAAGGAAGGACCCCATACAAAGCTGCGACCTCAAGCACTCCGATCATTCTCGCCGGGCACCTGTTTCACCTCAACTCATTTCCATGCAGGAGCGGAGACGAGCCGAGGAGGATGCGGCGCACTCCAGGCAGAAGGTGGTTGAGGCGCGGGAGCAGGTAGAACAAGCACAGTGGCACTGCGAGGAAGAGCTCCGTAAACAACGGCAGGCCTTTGAGGCCATCAACGGCGGTGAGCAGCTCTCTGCACGGATTGACCTATGCAACCGCAAAAGGATCTGCTGAGGACGCTGTTTGCACCATACTGCTGCTTCAGTTGCACTGGCACCGTGCCCTCTATATTCGCTCCAGCCCTTGTTTGACGACCTCTTGTTGTCGCAATGAGAAGAGTGCTCTTTACGCAAAGTGCGCTCAGTGTTTTGGAGAGAAACCTTCTGGGTTGCTAAGCACGGCCCTGCTTTCGGCAGACCTGATGCGCCAGGTGGCAGAGGCCCAGGAGGCGCTGGACCTGCAGCGGCGAGAGCTGACGCGGCAGTACGAGGAGAACCTGCTGAAGCAGGAGACAGAAAGCCAGCTGTGCCTGGATGAGACCACTGCGAAAACGTTTGGCGCCGAGCAGCAATGCAAGAAACTGGTCAGTCCTGCTGTCGTTTTCTCAGGATCAGCCTTGCATGTCAGAGACTCGGGTTTCCAGTCCCATGAATCTTCTCGCATCTAACCTGGATCGATCCAATCTTTGACAGTCTCCAAAACTTGTTCAACCATCGAGTGCTAAAGTAAAGAGTTGCACTCTTAAGTGGCGCATCCTAGAGAGCTACCCTGACCAGGTTAGGGAAAGGTTACTTTTTCTGATTGCCGGAGGCCCCTTGCTCTCGAATCAGAAGCTGATTTTGGTGACCGGCGTGCAGGAGCGGAAGTTGCGCATGATGGAAGAGGGGGTCGAGCAGCTACAGGACGATGTAAGATTGGACGCAGACGCGCTAACCTTATGCTTCTTCGAGGGCAGGATGTGTTTTTGGCGGCCGATAGTAAGTAGATCAATCTCTTTACATCACAGAAGATGGGGCCTTGTTGTAACCTTTGGCTCCGCTTGTCTTTGCTCAAGTCGCTTAAATTCTCCTTGGCACTATTGTCAACCTGCTCTGACTTAGCTGTCTGCTACGAGCCCTCAAACTGCGACGGTTGGATAGTTGGCGTATCAAATGCAAGTGCGTGTCTTGCAGAGCTCCAAGCTGCGCGCTACTCTGGAGGCCAAGGAGCGACAAGTCGAGGTAAACCCGCTCAATTGGCCTGACTCTTTCCCTTCTGGCAATTTTGCAAGGCATGTGCTCTATCATGAACGCTGCATGGGTGAGATGCACTCGGCTCGAATGCAAGAGCAAGTCCTTGCAGGCTTCACGTGTTATATGCATACGGAGTGCGATTCTTACCGTGACAACTGAAGAACTTCGAAGTCCGATGGAATTTGACTCTCAAGCCTTGCTCGTGTCAAAGTTACTCTGTTTAATCGAACGCCTTGCCGCCGACGATTCGTGGCACGCATCACGTATCTAAATAAATTCTTCGATGCCCACGAGAACTGCGAGCACTTATTTCAAGCGAGTTGCTCCTGAAGCTGTGAACTTACTACTCATCTCCGCCCCATAGCTGCCGCTTCTTATGCTGAGATTTGAATCCGGTGGCAGGCCCTGTCGTGGGAGCTGGAGAAAGTGCGCGAGCTGCGAGAAACAGAGGGAGCGGAACTGCAGGCGCAGCTGAACGCTTCATTGAAGCGCAACGAAGAGATGGAGGAGGACTTCGGGGACAAGACGACGGAACTGGTGAGCGTCTGCTTTCTTCGGTGGGAGTCGTCAACGGAGGCATTTCAATGGCAAGTTGGATCAGCCCAGATTCGGCATTCGGCATGCCAATATTGGGAGCACATCTGCACTGACAGTAACGACACGATCGCAGTTGGCGAACGCGTCAGACGAAAGTAGCGCCGTCCGACTACTGAGCTAAAAGTTGCCCTTGGGAAGGAAACAGACGTCAGGCTTTCTTCAGCAAGGAATACCGTCCGAACTTACGCCGAGCACCAACTTGCAAAATTGCTCATCTCCAGGTGGCGGCGCTGAGGTCCAACTTACTAAGGTTAAGTTGATTAGTGCGAAGGTTCCGAGATTAGGCTTCCTCCTTTGAGGAAATTGTTTGGGAAAATGTCACCAAGAGTTTACGCTGAGCACCAACTTGGCAGAGTGCCCCTCTCCAGGTGGCGGCGCTGAGCGCGGTGCAGCAGATGATGTCTCGACAGCAGCAGGAGCATGCGGCCGAACTCGCGAGCATCTCCCGCCGGTCGGAGGACGAGGCGGCGGCCCTGAAGGCGAAGGTGGCGGCGGCGGTGAAGCGGGCCCAAGAAGCGGAGGCGCACAAACTGGAGCAGGGGGAGAGCTATAAGAAGCAGGTCAGCCCAGGTCTCAAGTTCGATCTTTAGTGGATTGGTACGTGATTTGGTACGAAGTTGGAAATGTGAAGAGGAGCTTGACTTTCGAAGCGGTACTTTTCTTAGCCTGCGGCCCCTTCTGCTTTGTGACCGCATGGGAAGGATCGTTGAATGGATCTCTGTTTTGATTCGTTCGGTCGTAGAGGGCTTCTTTCATGGCGATTACCATATTACATGGGGATTACCACAGTAGAAAGGTTTCAGCATAGGGTCAGCGTTATTCCTATCGGTTACCGACTCATCGATCCGTCAATTGACGTGTACGGGCAACAACGCTGTTTGCCCCAGCATTCATCATCCTCGAAAGCCTGGACTGTAATACACCAACAGAAGCGGCCTTCGATCTGCTTCACGCCCGTGATCCGCAAAAGACGCTGTTCCCTGCTTTTGCAACCGTTAGAAAGCAGGTCGATTTCAAAGCTCAGATTTCTCTCCTTTCTTCGTTTTGCAGGTGCACGAGCTAGAGCTCAAGCTGGAGGAGCAAACGGCCGCCGCCCAGCGCAGCCTCGACGCAGCCCTTGCCGCAAGCGCCGACCAAGACCATCGCTTGGAGCAAACGCGTCAGGAGTTGACCGACCAGCTGTGGCGCAAGGGCGCGGAACTAGATGCGGCGCAATCCAAGCTGGATGCGGCGCAGCGGACGCTGGAGGAACGGCGGGCGGATGTAGCGAACTACAAAGAGCAGCTGGTCGCCGGGGCGGCCAGGGAAAAGGAACTGCAGAGGCAGGTGGTCCAGGCGACGTTGAGAGGCGAGCAGGTCAGTAGGCGATAGCTCCACCCGTTGGGCGCGTGTTGGGCCTGGTGCTCCTTGGAAATCGCGTCTTTTCTCCTGATGCGGTTTGGGTTTAGTTCTCGTCTCTCAGGAATTAAGTTTGCTCTCTTAGGTCATGACGTCTCCTGGGCTACTTGTAGCAGAGCGCTTTGCTGCATTTGCAATTTACTGCGCCTGCTCACTACCAGTTTCACGTCCTCGGAATTCAGCAAGGGTGCTGGTCACAAATGCGCAACTGCTCTCCGTCCTTATTATCATTTGCCTAATCGGCACCGTCAACAATGGTCTGCCTTTGTAGGACCGCTCACGACATCCCATCCTGTCCGCTCCCAGCCCCGCGTCTTTACTCTGCCTTGCCCTCCTCCTCCGCAGGATGCCGAGGAGAAGGAGCGCCGGGCCGTCGCCCGCAGCGAGGCTCTCATTCTGAGCTTACAGCAGCAGCGCGACCACGCCAACGCCCTCCACAAGCAGGCCGAAGAGCGCGCGGCAGAACTGGCACACGAATTGCAACGACTCGTCAAAACCCATCAACAGCGGCCTCAAAGTCCCCCAAGCTTTGTACCTCCACGCCCGTCCACTGCCCCTACGCCAGGAGGTGCGTTTTCGGGAGCAAAAAGGCCACCCCCAATTGCAGTCCCGCATCGGGGGGGTGGCGCAAGCTCTTTGGGATCCCCCCTGCCGGCGCCGTCGCCAATTCCTTCCCTGCACATGAGCTTCGCGGCATCGCCAGGCCCCGGGGGAGGGTTGAAGTCACCAAGGGATCGCCCACATAAGCTTTTCAAGGCATACGAAGATGCGGCGGAGGAGGTCGAGAGCGGAAGGGCCGGAAGAAGTGGGTATGAGAACGACGAGCATTCTGGGTTTCGGATTACAGGGGATGGAGAGTTAGCAGGAAACGAGGAGCTCGAGGAAGAGAATGAGCTCCTGCGGCGCAGCTTGGCGGGGATGGCGGCTCAGAACGAGCAGATCCGGGCGGTGGTGCACCATATGCGGGGCGAAATGGAAGAGCTACAGAAGAGGGCAGTGGTCGCCATGACGCCGCGAACGGGACCCGCACGGACGGAGGGCGCCCGAAATGAGGAGGAGTCTCTGGGTGTTGCGGCTGGGGGCGGAACAAAGGCTGGATCTGAACCGCAGGGCTCGGCCGGGTTAGGCAACCATATGACGGGAGCCGGGGGAGGTTCTGTTGCTGACGTGGCAGGTGTAACGTCGATAGAGGGCCAGGGGGGAAACCACGGAGAAAGTGCTGGCGGGGGCGGTGTGAACACGCCCGAGGTGGAGCAGCTCCGGTATGAGCTGGGCACGGTGCAGCAGCGGCTGGCGCAGATGAGCGCCCGGTTGGAGCCTGTTCTCACCACTGTGCAAAGCCTGCAGCACCCTGGTGTGAATGAGCCGCCACCCGGACTCTTTCCACTGTATGCGCCTGCACACCTCCCAAGGATTGGGCCCGGGCCCGAGCGCGGGCAAAGTGCACCAAGTTCAGGCGCGGGGCGAAGTGGGTTTGGGCAGGGTTATGAGGGTTTAGGTATGGGTCATGCGCCGCCGGGCGAGCAACTGTCTTTAGCGCTAGAAGAAGTGCGGCGGCTGGGTGAGGAGAGGGACCGTCTGATGGAGCTCAGTAACGCCCTGCGAGCGGATTTGAAGAAACGGACGGCCGCTAACCCCTCTGTGAACCTTCCTAACCCAGTTGTGGCGGACCCAAAACCCGAACTTCCTGCGCCCTTCGTAAGACCGCCTGTTGGGCAGAGGTCGGTGCCGCTTGTTACCACGAGGCCTCTCACGGCTCAGACGAATGCCGTACGAGAGGCGCAAGGGAAGCCCACCGAGGGGGTGAGGTCAGCGGCCGTCAGCAAAGGGGGCGCCATGCCGCCTGCCGGGGCTCCGTTTGTAGTGGCGGGGGTTCAAGCACCAAGGCCGACGATTGTGGAGATCATTCACAAGGTGAGACCTTTGCGGTTGAGCAGGCGCTTGGATTTGCTGGGCTGGCCTCTCTATGTTGCCACGCTTACCACGCCGTGGAATCGAATGCTACATGGCCTATTATTGATTTGCGTGCGGTGATGGAGACGTGAACCCTCGCTCAATTTTAATATTCGTTTACGTCCCCATGCTTACGAAGAAGCTCCTCCTGCTGGAACAGACTTCCCTTTCATGTGCATCTTAGTTTCACATTCTTCGTGGTCTTGACCCGCTGTATTTGTACTCAGACCAGTTTCCAAATGGCCCCGTTTGTTTCCAGCAGCAAGGCAAGAAGCTTCTCCTCCTTCGCATCATTGGCTCAGTCCACCAACGAATTGCTCTTTGTCATTGCAGGGCACCGCCAGCCAGCGCGCCAAGCTGAAAGCCGTCCAGCAGCGACGGCAGGCGGAGCCGCCCCAGGTCCGCAACTACAACGTCCGAGATGACAGGGAACCGGCCTGAGTACTCGTGTTCAGCCCTGAACAGCACCGCTTTCCAAGCCGCCGCCTGCAATGGCAAACCTGCGAATAGCCGGTGAGCTGTGCGTCCGCGTTCGCCCCTACAAAGTCAGATTCTGTTGCGTAGACACAATGCTTGATCGAGCACGCAATGCAGAAGACCACTCATGCTCGTTCTCGCTTCCGTTGCCCAAGTTAGTGAGGTGCACAGGCAACCGCAGAGGGGGCCAGAATAATCTGCGAGTGCATCTATTTGATATCGACGACCGTAGGACTTTCAGAACGCAAAAGGGTGTGTCTCGAAAGCAACTAATGTGATGGTGCTCCTCTCGCACGCTCATTGCAGGCGCACTGAGGGTTTAGGGCAGCTTGTGGTGCAAACAAAGGTCTGGGTTACGCTTCTCAGAGCCGCCGGACAGCCATCAAGGCCCCATCCACGCAAGGCTTGTCTATGACAGACTACCGCTAGTGTAAAAGCTGGCGCTTTTCCTGGTGCGAAAGTGCACAGACTCCGGTCGCTTGATTATGCCAAGTGCAAATACTTGCACGGCGATGCCCTTGCAAGGCTTTCATTAAAGCTGGCGCTAACCGATTGATAGGACAGAAGTTGTTCCCAAGGAGAAAGCTGACAGATCAGGTTGCACCAGATATAAGTTTTCTTTGAACAGAGTAAGACCGTCCGGCAAAGCTTATGCCAGCGGTGCGTGAACGAGGTACTACATCAAACTCTCCTTTTAAGTTCCGAAATGGACCGATGGGAAAGGGGACGAACTATTTGTGCAGATAGGCTCATGTTTACACGTACAAGTAATCCCATGAACGCTTCAATCGAGTAATTCATGTGATCGTCTAATCTGTGTTAAGGGCGCGGCCGGCCCCGCCGCTTTTGTTTGCCCAAGAATAGCGACAGTGAAGTCTGTGTGCTGAAATCACTCGGTTGTATACGTATACTTAATTAATCGACCATGCACTCAACGGTTAGGGCAGTACTGCGCATATCAGCGCACATGCATCATGATCCATGCCAGGGGCCAGTTGCTAAATCCTCGAGTACCGTTGTGTACTCTTTAGCTATTGGTAGCTGTACACATATTTGTGATTCGCCCAGGCTGCGATCATTCAACGATCCTCGAGGATTGATTCTCTAGTACGCGCTTCAGTGCGGCATGACGGTGCTGCAGCAGCTAGACCGGCAGCGCATGTACGTTCTTCAATAGGCCGCCGAATTTGTGTAGCTGAACGGAGTCACGGTTGAGACCGCAGAATACAGTAAAGGCGGCGGGCATGCCATGGCATCTTGCAAGCTAAGCAGGTGTAATACTAGGGTGCCATGATTTGACTAATAAGAAATCGTTTCTGCTTGCGACTCGCCAGTCTTTTTAAGCGCCAACTTTAACTGCCAGATGGCGGGTGAAATGGCCCGGTAGTTTTGAATCAGCTCGATAGCAGGCGGGTTTGCAGTCAGATCACTCCCATCATTTGGGGTCTTGACTAGCTGCCCTGTCGACTGAGACACTCGTAAGAATACTGTATGCCTCTCAGGTGTTTGCATCTCAGATGACGGGTGGGGACCCAAGCATGCGTGGGGCGGCTAAGGAAGTCGTCGAAGATTTCGACCACCAAGATTCGTCTTATGGTGACGGTTAGCCACGTGTTAGCATCTTACGAGGGGCAAATGCATGCACTGTCTCCCCCTTCACAAGTTTCAGCCTTTGTAACAGGTGCGAACGTCGTCTTCATTCTGAGACTGTCTCAGCTTACGAGTCTTTGCTCTTGATCAAGGCAAAATCCATCAAAACGGGCGACTCACATCACGGAGAGCTCGCGCAGAAGCTTAAGGCCGCCACCCGCAGACGTCTCGCGTCTTAATCTCTCGCTTCTTCCCTCTCGCTGATCGACACACGTTCCTCGACTCGCCATGGCGCCTTCGACCCGCCGCCAGCTGCTGGCATGCGCGGCCGCCGCCGCCCTCGGCGCGACTTTTCTGCTGTCCCTCACGGCCGTGGGCTTGCGCCTTACGGAGAGCTGCGGGGGAACGGCGTGGCCCCTCACCCGACCGCTCGCGCTGCTCGTGAAAGCGGCGCGCGCGTGCTTCTGCATCCAAGCTGAAACTCTGCGCGCCGTGTTCTACAACCCTGTGGCGCTGCTTTTTTACGGGGAGTGCCTCTGTCTTCTCCACATCTGCTTTCTGCTGGTCGTGGCGAGAGGCAACGACGAGTCGCGGCCCCGCGCGCGGGCTCCGACTAAAGCCTCTCAGCTCCTGGCCCCCATTCTGTGCGCGCGCAGCTCGTTCCTCCGCTTCTGGCCCCCGTGCAACATCATTGCTTCCGCTCAGAGGAATGGGCTGACAGTAGCAAAAGCAGACGTGTCCTTGTCCACGACCACCCACTTTCTCATCATCGCAGCGCTCGGAATGCGGCTCTTGGTCGTCCGGGCAGGTCTCTGGGCGCTCATCCCGGCTGCAATGCTTCTCCCGGTCATCGGAGTCCCTGTCTTCTGGCGTCTTCACATGGCCATTCGCGGAAACAAAGATGAAGACATGAAGATTGCGTTCAGGACAGGAGAGACCGACTTCCTCATCGCTGTCTCTGTGGGCTGGGCGTGGCACGTCTTCGCGTCCTCGCTCGTCGCCAGCGATCCGTCCGCCTGGGCGCAGTTCCGCGCGGTGCTCTCCATGGCGGAAGGCACCTCGGTCGGGCCTTCCGAGATGGTCGCGCAAATCTACTTGCTGGTTCTTACTGGGCTGACGCTTGGCTTTGCGTACTGTGCTCTGCTCGAGGTCGGGCCACTGGAAGCATTTTGTGTGGTGGCTTGGGCGTTCGTTCTGGGACCCGCGCCGGCTGTGGCTCTTCACCTGACGAAATTAGAGAAGAAGGGCGGAGGGCTTGAGAAAACGGAGCACGAGGTGGCTGCGAAAGCAGAATAGTGTCTAGAAGGGATTCAAATCGGGTTATCGTAGTGCGAAGAGATTTGCGAGCCGGAGATATAAAATAGGCGTGTTCTTTGAGATGGGCGGGCAGTTTTAGTGAAAACAGTACCGTAGAGATCAACGTTCTTTTGAGAATCGTTTGAGAATGTTGTTCACTGTAAGAAAAGAACAACCGCTTCTGGGATGAGTACAATTGGTTTTAGATGGAGGTCACCGGGGACCGTGCAGCGTACTTTAACTCGTGACGTGTCAAATCCGTGTCGATGAGTAGCGGGATAGTCGCTTACTTGACGACTCTCTTTTCAAAAAGGTGTGATCAAAGATTTGCATTGTCTCTCCGTCGATGTACCTGTAGATTGGTCCGTTTGGAAGAGGTTCGTCTGTTGTACGAAAAAATAGGTCGACATATAGCTCCGAATTTGAAAGATGCATTCGACCAGAATCCGTGAAACGCGACCAGACGTGGCATGTGTGCTTCCCTGCCTTGACGTGGCATGTGGGCTTCTCTGCCTTGCACTGAAATGCACTATTTCTGCGGCTTGCCTGATGTCAGTGACGTGTACGCACAGGCGTCAAAGCTATGCAAATGTAAGGTTGAGAATATCAATTGAGTTGAAACCTTGTTTCAGCGGCGTGTCCAGCATTTGGCGTCACTCTGATGCCGTTTTTGTTACAAAGATTTGCCCTATGACTCCATAATGTCTAAGAATCATGTTGGCGTTGTCAGAGACACTGTGTCCTGGAACACGTTAGTCGCTTCCGCAGCAGTGGTATTGTCAAACTGGTGGATTGTGCGACAGTGCGCAAAAGCATTGATGGCACATTCCGTAGCATACTTGCTGTCTTTCGTGCAAAAAAGTTGAAGGGAAAAGCGCGTGTGGGCGCTTTCAAGAGTCTTCGAGTTGACATAAGATTCTGATACAGTGCAATCTGATCAGAGTCCTCCCCATGAGTAAGCTGAACAATGGAGGCGTCCATGCAAGCAAATTCAAACTTATACTGCTGAGCGAAGCTCGAGTCCATTTTGGTTGAGCTCAGTACTGCGCCAAACCGGCACGCAACTACGTGGAATCCAGTTGATGAGTGATTGCATGAGATTATGCTTGCCAAAATCCACGTTTATCCTGTACCTTGCATCTACTCAATTGCAAAACATGGCGCGTTAATTCTGTAAAGATAAAACTCTCAGGCACATGTCTTCAAGAGGTGCGCAATCCGAGATGTATTTTGTAAGTCGAAGACGGCAACAACGACGCCGTCTGCTCATAGCAGGAACTGCAACTCATAGAATGTTGTTCATGGGCTCAATTCCCATTATAAAAGGGAGGGCATGCATTACACGGCTATGGCAGGTCTCAACAAGATATGAGTACGAAACCTGGCAAAGTTCTGCCTAAGCATTACGGGTGCAATTGAGGTGCAATTGACGAACAAGATATTGGTACCCTAACCGACAGTTGCGAGGGTCTTGAACAGGATTCAGGAAGACTCCTTGAACATCTGCGATGTGATTGCAGGGGCCCCCGACTCTTTCGCGATGAAGTGTACACGGGCACTTGCCTGATATTACCAGCAGCTCAGAAAGCGTGTACAGCTGTAGGTTTTTCAGAACGATGCTTTCCTAACAAAGTTTCAGCCACGACAGGCGGATTTTGTGCTATACTTGGACGTGTTACAAATTACGGACAGAAACAAGCTCAAAGCAGAGGGCTGGGAACGGATATAGTTTTATTATACTCAAGCGGATCCGGGTGCTTCATCGTGCCAATCAATTCTCAATCTGATTCATCATGAAAAATTGGTCTAGGAGTCCGTGTCCTGTACAAGGAAGCGGTGTCGCTTCTGACCTGCCGAACGAACTTGCAACCTTTTGAACGTTTCACCTATACTGAGAGACAGTGGGTACACACGATTCGACTCTGTAAACCGGATTCCTCATTATGAAGCGCAAATACGTCATCCAGCAAAGACAGATATCTTTACAAAGTGTGATGTCTCAAATGGGAATTCTTCTCCTTCGATGTGAGTGTCTCTACTATAAGAGACCCTTGAAACGATGTTCGAGCCAGAGTCGTCCGCTCTATGCTGTCCTTTTCTGAAGGCTCAAGTTAGTCCTACGAGGAGGCCACACGATTACCGACGATTTCGTTTCCACTAGTGTACACTTTCGGCTGCGCCTTGCTCCTTCTCCACAGCAGCGTGAATTCGGCGCTCTCGGGAAGCCAGATACAGCGCCACAGCCGGCGCGGGTCCCAGCGCGAGCGCTCCGCCCAGGACGCCGAGAGCCGCCCGCGCACCGTCTTCGAGCAAAGCAAAATACGCGAAGGACAGCGACAGCCCGAGCGCTTCGAGCAGAAAGTAGTGCGCGAGCATATCAGGAGTAATTGCAATGAAATCTCCCTTTGAAAGCAGAGCAAAGAAGCTGTTCCGGACCGTCGGATCGCTGGCGATGACCAAGTAACCGAAGACGCGCCAGGCGAGACCTGCGGCAGCTAGCGTCACGAACTGTAGAAGCTCCCGACACAGTTTAGGAATAGTAAGCTTTAAGAATAGTAAGCTCACCAGCCTGGGACGGGTAGGGTTAGTTTGGGGGTTAGGGTGGGTAGGGGTGCGAAGCGGGTAGTTTTTATAGGTTAGGTTTTTAGTGTTTGGTTTGAGCTTACTATTCCTACGGCTTACTATTCCTAAACTGTGCCGTCATCTGTAGAAGGAGGCAGCGCTCGAGCGTGGGCATCTTTTGAGGGTTTGGCGGGGGCGGCTTTCGCGCGCCGCAGACGCGCAGAGGGCGCCACAGGAGAGTGATGATGACCGGAAACAGGGCCGCCGCAGCAAGAAGCGCCCAGACACTCTCTTTGGGGAGCACAAGAGGGCCTAGACACACCGCGAACACGACGGGCACAACCGCGGCTAGAAATGCATCCCCATTGGTGAGCTCAGGAAGCGTGAGCGCCCGCTTACTTGCGGCCGTCAGGACCGGAACACGACCGCCGTTGAGGATATAGTGAGGCAGGAAAACGCAGCGAGAGCGCCACACGGGCCAACAAGTGGCAGCAGCAGAACTGACGCAAAAGGAAAGAAAGACCGGCTTCTCAGCCCCTCTTGGGCGCTCCACAGCAGGTACACACCCTCGAGAAACAGAACCTCCAGGAAGACGAGCAGCGGGACTGGACTGTCGGCAAGGGTCGCGGAAACCGTCGCTTGGGTGCAGTCGACGACGCCAATCAGGCGGCGCAGGTCACTCGGAGTCGTGACGGGAGCAAGGGAACCGCCGCACGCCCGGAAAAGGAGCAGAGAGACGGCTGCGCGAAACAAGATGAGGGCGGCACCAAGAAAGACTGGCGGCGCGCAAGCCGGCAGCTGGCGGCGGGTCGGGGGCGCCATGGCGAACGGAGAGTCGCAGTATGTGTCAGCAGCCCTTGTGATAGTCCGACCGAACGTGTTTCAAAGCTAGCCGGACTTTTGACTAGTGCCCTATGGCAGCCTCAGCGCAGTCCATGAGTGGAGTCGAGGCATCCGCTGACCACCACAGTGCGCCTAACCGGTTGAAACGTGCCAAGTAGTATAGCACGACCTTCCTTCGGCAACAGCCCGTGAGTCTGTGGCGAGGTGCCAGGTGTCTAGCATGTAGGCCCCAAGTGACAGCTGCCGACAACGTCGAACTTGATCATGAGTCTGTAGTTGACACTACAGGGTAGTTTACTTCCAATCACTGTACCTTCAATCTAGCTGTCTCGATGATCTCGGCTTCAGGATATCGGGCATCATGCATCGCCGACAATCCCTCCGTCATACCCACACTGCTTACTAAAAACCGCACACAAAAGAGTGTCCTGCGAGAATCCACTCTACTCGACTGCCTCTGCCTCTCAGAGCGTTGCGTGTTGTTTTCCCATCGCAAAGCATATCAACGGAAGAGACCAGTTATTTTGTCCGCAATGGCTCCCCTGACCCGCCGCCAGATGCTCGCGTGTACGCCCCCTGCGATTTTGGGCGCGTCGCTCTTCCTTCATCTTCTCATCACCTTCTCGCGCGTCCTGCTCGAGAGCTGTGGCGCCTCTGAGTGGAAACTTACTAGTCTTCCCAGGCTGGAGACACTTCTGCGCGCGGGCTTCTGCGCACAAAATGCAATTTTCAGCGCCCTGTTCAACGGCTCAGTTGGGTTGCTCGTCTTAGGGGACTTTCTCTGCCTGGTCAGCATCTACCTCCTGTCAACTGTCAGAGAATCAATGCGCGCGCACGCAACGGGCCAGATTGTGGCACTCGGCCTGACGCCCTTTCTGGGCGCCTCCGGTTCGTTCTCGCTGCTCTGGCTGCCGGCCCACTTCCCAGATGGCGCGCGCGGCCGCTTCAGCGCGGCCGCGAGGGCGCCGGCGCGGCTAACGCGCGACGACGCGGCGACCGTCACGGCCGTGCTCTCCGCTCTCGTCGGCTTGCTGGGCCCGTTTCTGGTCGCCGAAGACAGTCATTGGGCGCTTTTCCTAGCCGGGACGCTCTTCCCGCTTATGGTTCCCATTCTCGCGCAAGCCCTCTGCTGTTCCCACGATCCGGAAGCGGCTTCGAAAGAAGGACAAGGGAACGAAGCTCGCCATCTCAACTACGTCGTCCTCTTATGCTTCTTGGTCGCTGCCACGTTGGGCGTGTTCTGGCGCATCTTCAGCTGCCTCGTTCTCGTCAGCAATCCTTCGGCCCGCGCTCAGTTCGTTGCCGTGGTGACGGCAGAAAGCGCCTCGGATGCGGTGGTGCTGTACGTACTCTTGGATACCATGGGGCTGTTCCTGTGCTTCGCATACTTGGCTTTGCTTGAGGACGGGCCGCTGGCGGCCCTTTGCACGCTGGCTGGCGCCGCCGCGTTGGGACCTGCGGCCGCGACCGCGCTGTACCTTGCTTACAGGGAGCGGAAGACAGAATCGGAGAGTCGGCCGGAACTGAAGGACGTGAACGGTGAAGCCATCACCTAGTTTGCTGAGAAGCGATCAGAGGACAGTATCTGGCATAAAGACTGTCGAAATTGTTATAGGTTGGGCCCTTGGAAAACGTAAGGCCTTTGGAGAAATAGGCTGTACGGTAGGAGATGGCGTTCGTTAAAAGGCTTCTTAGAAATCTTTCAGGGCCAGGGAACGCGGTTGCCATCTTTTAAAGCGCTGCCTCCTTGCACGGTGTAGCTATGCTAGAAATGACGTGAGTGCTTCCGTTAGAGATCTCGTGACATAGATATTTCCTTTTCAGGATGACAGCCTTCGATCTAAGCAATGAGTTCGCCAAACCGCTCTATTGCCAGCGTGTCTTCGCACAATTATTGACCGTCTGCACTTAACAAGAGGTGCCGTCGTGTGTAGGTCGGCCACGCTTCTGCTGCACCTGTTCCGTCTTTTACCGTGACGGTCGTCTCACGACGAGGTGTTTTAACTTTGACAAAGCGGGACTTTAAGGGCGCCGCCGACTGTAACGTACTGGAGTGGGAATTCTTATCCCATACACCAACCTGTGGGGCCGCGTCTCCGTGTATCCCACATGTGTTTGCACACTGATCTTGTCGCAAATAGCGAATCTACCGATGCGAAGTCTTCTCGTTCTTTGCCGTTTGTACTGTTGAAGTATCCATCAATTTATACACCTCGTCCAGTTGCCAGTAATTAACGATGTTCGGACGTTTACGGATCGACGCATGGATGACATGAAGCCAACCTGTGTTGAGTCGTTGTGATGCACCTACCAAGTTACTTAAACAGATGTATGTTTCAACATGAAGCCTTTGCAAAATGAGAGTAGCGGTTCGGCCATTACCAGATGACGTGGCACGTAACATAGAACGACTCCCGTCAGCTCCTCAGAACTGACGGAAAGCATTATAGTCAACTCTCTCTGTATGTGATCATAGACAATCTCATGAATCGATTCAATCTGCTGTGATACATATCACAAGTAACCACAGTAGGCTGATGCGGAATGGAGAAACTGCGTTTACTGCTCATATTATTATAAACAGACTTAGCCGACATCTGATGGCAGCAATGAACATCTGTCCTCCCAATCTAACAAGGTCTAGTAGCCACTTCGGCTCACCCCGAGATTGAGTCAGCTGCAGGCACACGCTGGCGTCTTTAGCTGCTACTGAACTTGATACTTTAAAAAATTTTGAGGCAAATGTCAACGTCCACCATCTGTGCTAACTCAAAAAAACGCCCATCAGACTTTGACACTGGCATCTGGTAAACGTCCATGCTCTGTGCTACTTGCAAAAGTGCCCAAAATTTGACGCTGGCACTAGACTGGTCATCAGCCACATAATCAGTACGAGTCGGTCCCCATCCCCCCCTGTCTTCCCGCCCCCGCACCCATTGACCCCTGCTCCAGCCCAGTCGCCATACCGCTATGCGGCTGCCCCATACCCTCCCCCATTGCCCCAGGAGTTCCCCCTTGACCCATTCCCCCCATGTAACCCATTCCCTCCCCCATCGACCCCTCCTTAACCCCCTTGTCCTGCAGCCCAAACCCGCCGGTGTTTGCTGTGGCCGCACCCCCGGTGGCCATCTCGTTATTGACCTGAGACTCCGGTGTGCCATGTTGGTGCCCCTTCACAGCGTGCTTCATCTTGGAGATGAGGCCGCCGCCGCCGCTGCCGTCGTTGTTCACGTCAGTGTATGGGTTGTCCTGGGGGGTTCCCTCAGCAACTGATGAGAGCGGGGGGAAATAGTCAGGTGAGCGTATCAACGACGCTCAGAGACTCGACGTCGGAGGAATGGATTCAGGAGACGGAAATAACATCTCCATTTGCAAAGCAAGGAACTGACTTAAGAAGCAACATGTATCAGTATGAAAGAGACAAGAAGGAAGCCACCTCGGGACCAATCTGCTTTAAGAAAGCAACCACGACCAAATAATGGAAATGCGCGCATCTTGAAAGTGCTTTGTGGACTGCATCTTTTGAATAGCTTCAGAGTTGCTTTTCAAGATAGTCCGATCTGCATCAATAGAAGGAAGCGATGCTAAAATTTCCCTTTACTACTGTAGACATCAGTCCCTCCTAAAGGCGTTACATTCCTTGCTTTAATCATTTCTCGACGGACTCAGACTGCATTCCAAATCGTTAGGGCCTATGTTCTTTTACTTCAGGCCCGAAAGATACTTGGTCAGAATCTTTGACTCCAGGGTACACTCCTGAAAGCACAGGGTTAGTAGACAACACAAGACACGTATTGTGATTCCCCAAGCAGATAATGGCAGTGAACAGCGTAAGTACAGTGTTGCCTTACCAGTTGGGTCGGACCCATGAGGCTTCTTTCCAATGACCTGCTTGATCTTGTCCATCTTTAAACACGTCAGCCAAAATGGTGTTGCAGGCGGCTCTTTGCAATATTGCAAAAGCTGTCGCGTCGGCGTAGAGAGTAGCACACTAGCGGGGTCCCTGTCAATCGGATCAAGACGCAGCTCCACGATAGAAGCTTGTTGATGACCTGCGAGCAGCTGGCTTGCTTCGTTGACCCTTTCAGCAAACGTTTATCTCCAGCTTGTAAGTTTAAGGTCGTACTTGCTGTCTTCAGCATTGCGGATGTTCCAGCTGGAATTTGGAAATGCAGGACGATCACCCTCCAGGGCAGCTTGTTCAGGGTGCGGAGTGCCGCTGAGGTCAGAAAAGTGGCCCCCATTGCGCCGCGGCCCGAGAGCAGCTGCCTGAGGCTGTGCCAAGTGTCCAAGGAGCTGCATGCAGGTGGCAGTCGGCGCCGGCATATGACATGGGTATAGTGAATGCGCCCCTCGTGGTCCACGTGTCACTGAGTGCGACAGCTTGTGATTGGTGCGTTGAAACACGTGAACTACGGAGCCAATCGATGAGGTCTTCTCAGGATACGCAGCCCAGCTGGTGCCGCTCTTAATGTAATTGCAACTTGCAGCCTACCTACAACGGTAATTGCATCCTCTTTAAAAGGTCAACTAGGCGTCGGACGCGCCCTGCAGCAGTAGATACTTGTGCCTCGTGGAATTTCTTCCTTCTTTGTATAGAATTTGCGGTCACGTGCACAGCGCCCATGGCCAGGCGAATGGCTGTAGCTGCAGGGCAAACGGATAACGTTGCGCTAGCTAGGGCGTGGGTGGGTGTGTGGGTGTCAACGCTACTACTGTAGCTGAAGTACGTACACAGATTATCGATTGGCCTTGAAGGCGGCATCATGCTGCAGGCCGGTGGCAGATAGCATCATGAGCATCAGCGCAGGCTTTGGCCCATGGATATGTTGCACCGCCGACTGCAAGTGGGCGTCCGATTTCAAAGCTCCGGAAATGCACACTCCGTGCATCCGGGTCTTTTTTCAACGGACCAGATTGCAACTTCGGCCAGTTTGGGCCCCCATCACCGAAAATGGCCTTGGGGTGTCCATGCATGGCCTACGCCCACTTTGAGGCCACCCAAGAGTACTTTCAGCATAGGCAGCTATGGACCCGCTCGCACCAGTCGCCTGGAATTGCAGCAGATGGCATGCGCGATTCAACAAATCTCAGGTTTTCAACTCAACCTGCCATTTGCAAGGGGGGATAGCAGCATGCAAGAAGGATAATTCACCGCTTGACTACTAACAAACACCTCAAATACAGGACAGCAGCAATTGCAAACCGTCAGACTTGCTCACAGTGTGCGCGGTAATAACATGCGCACACGGCCCCTGAACAGCAGGCGGCATTGTTCAGAATTACCAACCCAGCTCTTGCTTGCCAGAGACAAGAGTTGTACTTTGAATATGCGAAAAGGTGGTGACTGCATCAATCGGATCAAACAATGCGCGGAAAAATAACGGAAAAGTGTTGTTTGCCCGTCAGTGCTCCTCATGTACAGCGTCCATAACATACATCTTGCTTAAGCTTTGCCCTCCGAACCTGCACAAGGAAAGAACAAAGGTAGATGAGAAGTGAAACGTAGCTCCCAAAACATGCTCTCTGCCTGGCTGAGAGCAGACGAAGGCCGAAGACCCATGAGAAGGCTCCTCGGTTGGAAGCCAAAAGCAATTATGCAGACTTCTATGCGCACCTAATCTTCAGCTCCAAAGCATTACTGGAACAGAACCCTTGCTCAATGCTACTTCCAACTGCTTATATTTCGCCTCTGCCAGATTCCACTTCTGCCAGCTTCCTGAATACGGCTCTATCAGCACCTAAGCCAGTCCAGTATGAATCAACCCAACAAGCTAAACGAAGTCAAGATGGTAATCCAGATCACGGCAGCCAAGCTCACCCGTTGACTTGTCCGCAGTAGTTGCTGATCTGATTCGTGATCAAGAACCCGTCCAGCCTGCTTGGCTCGGGGATGGGCTTGAAAGCGGGGTTCGCCGAGTCCTCCTCGGGCAGAGGCTCCTCCCCGGCAGCTTTCCGAGCAGCGTTCTCCGCTCTGGAGAGACGGTACAAACGCACATCAGCAAACCGTTGGCTAAAGGTTTAGGCGCCCTATTTTGAAGACGCGCCAATTTTTGGAGAAGGAAAAAGCTTCGAGAAATAGAGTGAGGCTATGTTTGGGCCAACGTCCCAGTCCATGGTAACTGCACCCGCTTTTCATGGGAAGCCTTCGGACTTCCTGTAACCCAACAGACATCAACTGTCTGGACTTGCAAACCAGATATTGGCTCATGGTTACCGGTTCTGGCAGATGGGTCGGAGTTTGACACAGAGCAATCCCAGCACACGCTTTCACTTACCGTCGTTTTAGCAGCCACGCTCCCTTTTGCGCTTCTTGCCTAGTTACTGCCCGATAGTAGTATTGTTGCTGCATAATACGCAAGGAGCCACGTCAGAAGCGTGAACCAGAAGAAGTGAAGCTTCTGCGCAAGGAGACATCACAAACTGACTGCCAACCTGCAGTAGGAAAAGGCGTTTATGGTTCTCCCTCTAGTTTACAGGGGCAACAGAAAGCGTCCTTCAGAGGAGAAGCGGAAGGCTTACATCCATCTTTCACCGCCCATAGCGTCAATCAGGTCGAACCATTTGGGGCCCTGACTGACGATTCAATGGGGACTCCTAACAGATCTGAGTCGAAAAACCTGACGAAAGGGCATATTTGCAGTATCCGGAAACCAGATGACGAATGAAGCTTGCAGCGAGGGCAACCATTAGCCAGGGTTGGCTCATTTCTCAGTACCACATATCTTGTTCCAATATTCTCTTCAGGACTAGATGCTCTGGATGCCCTGCTGGAAATGCTGCTTTCAGGATCAACCGCGAGTCGCACTGACCGAGGAAAAAAGGACCGATGGGACGTAACATTACCGGCAGAGGTGGTATGGAAAGGCGCTCACCTTTTGTTGTTCCTGGCCCAAATCGTCCATGCACTGAATCAAAAACTCGAGGTTCTTCTCCAAGAAAGGGGCACTGGACAGGCTCAACCGGTCAAAGTCCGCCTGCATCAATCATGGCGCCGTCAGGCGCAAGGGACACTCCACTGACGTCCAATCGACAACAGGCACCGCCAACTCGCCAATCTGCCTCCTCATTCATCAGATCTGGTGAGCTTTGACACCTATGCCACTCACTCGTCAAGCACGACTCGAGTGAGCACAACCTATACCTCCTCCTTGCAGGGCACGACAAGACTTACGTGTGTGACAGGAGCCTCTGGTTGGATGTCGGTCACCATCGCGCCGACCAAAGCAGAGTTGTGGACCGACACCTGCCAAGGGAGATGATGGAAATCAAGGGGCGCGACATTGAAGGACCGGACATACAGGCTCGGCAATGAAGGAAACTGATATTCCTACTAAGCAAGCTTGCCCGATAGACAGTCGCAACCTTTTTTAGTGAAGGCTGTAGAGCCCTCTAGTACCATACGACCAAGGTATGGTTCAACTAAAGCAATCATTTCAGCACATGGGAGCCCAGATCATGTATTATTTTCCATTTTTCGACCCGAATTCTGATCGTTGAGAAGTACCCCGGTACCCATATATATTGGGCGTATGCCAATAGATGGATACGTACCAGACACCCATACGGCCTCAGAGAATACTTTCCGTTTGACGTTCGAGAAAGCACCGACTGCTTATCCGGACTTTCCAATTTTCCGGAGGCAAAATGATTATTTATCTGTTTGGGATCATACCTTCGTCGTACGGTAGTTCCTCTCAACTTCGGACTCATCAAGAAGTTGCAGAAGCAAGCTGCAGATTGGTGCTGACAATAAGGGGGGGAGTAGAACTTCGCAAAGAGGGAACCAGCCCTTACCTTGATCTCCTCGAAGATGTCTGGCCATGAAATGCCCGATTGCCGCAACCTGGCACATGACGAAGTATATCAGAACTCATCTTTCACAAAACCACAAGTCGCAATGCTGCACGATCGACGCTGCATCTGGATTGGGATGCCATGAACGTACATTCTACTTTAAGAAGCCGAGGGCTCGTACGACAACTCACCCCTCCCCTGTAAGTGCATCGTTTTTGTAAGCCTCCATGAAGGGCTCCTTGAGCTTGAGTGCTTTCAGAGCAAGGACGCCCTGCGATGATCGCTGCGGGTCGTAGATGATGCACACACACCGCTTGATGTTCTCCTGCAGATTCAAATCCGCACATTCAGATACTAGACACCCACAGCCTCCGCCTGCACCGTCCTTCCTCTTCCACGCCGCTTCACGCAGGTACTAACCACACAGATATCCGTTTCCTTAGCAAGCCAATCTTAGAATCTCTGGTTGCACAATAACCATCGTCTTCCTTACGGCCTCCTCACTGCTTCTAGTTCCACCATTCCCTTACTCCTTACAATCAGTTTTATAACATTCAATCGTTCTCGGGACCGCAGGACCAGCGGCACGTTCTATCAACCAACCATCCCTCCAAACTTTGCCCCGCAGGGAACCCCCACCTGATACTGCAGAAAGGTGTCGATGAGCTCCACGCTCTGGTAGGCCCCCATGTACGTGGATTGGTACCAGCCGACCGTGTTGTTGTCCACGTTCACCTCCCGCAGCGACCGCATCATCTCCAGCTGGTACGTTGCGCTGTCCTCGCCGTCCTCCTCTTCCTCGCTCCGCGTCTGCACAAAAGCTTGAGTTTCAGAACAACCTGTGAGTCACCTCTTTGATCATGAAATGCAGGGCCTCTGTGGTTCTGAACATGTGATGGCACTTCCAACTCAAGGTGCGAGCTAAGAAAGCCAGTGCTTCTTCAATCCTATCACTGAACGCCCTACGTACCAATTGTGAGGTCATCTCCTCTTTCAGCTTATAAGAGCTGCATTTTATGGGGACGAAACCAGCGTTTGTGCTATCGCCCCCGGCATTTATCTGTTCGAAATTGGCGGGCGCAAGAGACCAAATGGCTGATGAACTATGTTCAATTCATAAAATACATCAAAAGGAATGCTCGATGATGCTCTCAGGAGACCCCCCGATGGCTTGAACTATGCCTCAAGCGAGTTTGCAGTCCCTGAGTCGACTGCAGATAAGTTTATGACACAACCTGGCATGACGCACACTCACTGGGAATGGGAAACAGTTTGTGACTTCTAGCACGGATCCAATATCCAGGCCAAGCAGCTGCCCTGTCACGAGGTTGGGCGCGAACTCTTTGCAGTGCTTGATGATCTTCAACAGTGCCTGCAAGCAAAAACGACCGCCCTCGCGCGGATTTAAAAGTGTGGCGCCACCACAATTTCCCAGCAGAGACCGGGTTGACAGAGACTTCCCCCACAATGGAGCTGGCTGAGCACATCCCTCCAGCTTGATGGGTGCCGGACAATTGGGCAAAATAGCTCGATCTATCCGACTCTGCCGGTGGCCATTACCACCGCCTGATGCTACGGGTGTTGAGATTTAGAGAACGCCGTGTGTGGGACATGAACGTGCAGAATGCATGCCATCCTCTGGAACGAACCATTACCATATTGTAAGTTTGGATCTCCAGAGTAAGTCTTGCATCTCCGCAAACTTTGAACCCACTGAGCTATAAGATAAAGCGCAGGGTGTGCCCCCCTCAATTTTGCCAAACGAGTGCCCCTAGGGTGCAAAGAAGGGCTTACCAGGCCATCAATCTGAACTGTCCGCAGAGGCACCTCCTCTTCTTTGGTTTGTGCAGCTTGAGCCCAGGTCCTAGCAGGAGCGGCTGCAAAGAAGCCATCCGTTTCAGAAAGTTTATGATTGGAGGAAGCGGGGCCACCACCAATAGAGGGCAAGGGGCTTCAACCCTAATTACGAACACATCATGCCAGCGAACTGTCACTGTCCGCTAGATTGATGAGGCAGTTCTTACCTGAAGACTCGGCCATTGCGTCTGCCTCCCCAACCCCTGCTTATGTTCGATTTGATGTGGCTTTTTGGTGCAAATTCCAAGAACTTTCCGCACGACTTATTTACGCCCTGCTTGCAACGAGAAGGCCTAATATTAGCAAGGAGCCTCAACAGCTCAGCTGCAGGCCTGCTTCCTCGTCTCCCTCCCTAAACTTTGAAGTTTTCAGATTGAAAGGGAAGAGCTGATCTCTGCATTCCGCTCAAGCCTGCGCCTGCCTGTGCTACAACCGGAATCATGAGTCTAGATTCGGATTGACGGAATGCGGTTTACAGTATGACATTGACATGTGCCGGTAACTTGGAAGGAAATTTGAATCGTCATATTGCGCGGGCTCTGCGCGAACAAACCGGCGCAAGTTGACCTGGAATCTGCAGTACGGTGTGGAGGGGCCGGGAGCCCGGGAGAGCTACGATCTTGCGCGAAAACACGCGCACTCGAAATTGACTCCGTCGATTCGGGTTATGTAATATGGTAAATTCATCAGCATCATGGCGCCCTCACGCCAATGCCAATGGCAATGGCGCGGCCCTGGATTCTGAATCGGAACAGTGGAAGGAGAGGAGGGGCCAGCCACTACCCTGGCAGAAAGCATGGCATCCAAAGCAGATGAATTTGGGGTTCCATGCCCGGCTTCTTTCAGCCAGAGACGTGAAGTGCCTGTCGCGTTCCCAACGGGGCTGGTTGTAATATCGCGGGGAGAGCCCCAATTCTGATGCTTCAGTTTGACAGCTCGAGATTTGAAGCCGGCTGGCAACATTGGGCGATAATCGGGCCCCATGTTAGCAGTGACTCGTTGAGGTCGTGTAAATGGACCCCTCTCTTTCTGAGGAGCTCAGCAGTACATTTTTTTTTTCCAGTCATCGAGACAGGGTTATTGTAATTCGCACCACATCTGATCCATGTTGATGAGAAGTGGCCTCTCAATAAACTTGACAGTTTTTTCCACAAACATAAGCCTTTGTGGAAGGTAGTCCAATCAAGCAATATCACCGGTAACCCATACCCGCTGTAAGAGCAATGGATTCAGAATACCTTGTGAGGGCCCGGCTAGGTATGACGGGGGACATTGGCGGCCGTCCCCCAGGGCTGGGCCTGCGGTCCTTTTCTGGAAGCCCCAGTAAGACCAGCTATCTGCTAGATGGCCTCCCAACATCGGGCGCGAACAAGCGGCCTCGGCCGGTGGATGCTGATGCAGTCACGCTGGACAATTATCATGTGTCCAAGCGCTATCTAACGGAGGTGAGCGGAAAATGTTATGAGCGGGCTTGACACAATGCTGTGTATTGAGAGGTGGTTGATAAGGACAGAGCATGTCGTCAGCCGGGATATGAATAAGGTCAAGTTACACTTTGCGAAATGCTTAAATGTAACTCATACTGCAGTAGCGCTTCAGATTTGCCGCTGCAACACGTGCTGTCACCCGTGCTTTTCCAGTGCTGGCGTACAATGCCCTGTTTGCAAGCAGTATGCATTATGCAAGCAGTTATGTGGCACAAGCCACTTCTAGTATAATTATCCCATGAATATTATTCCTACAATCTCTCGAGCAGATCTGGATGGTTTCCTATCAAGGTACAACAGGCCTCACCAACAAAATAATACTGCATTGTACGAACAAATTTTAACCTGAAGACACAATTGCGTGAATATGCTTTCAATGCAGATGATGGCCTCCAGCTTGAACCTTCTCAAAGTTGGCGACTCCAAAGACGATGGAACGGACGGCCCCCCGATGTCTGAGCTTTTATCCAGCTCGCTTCCCAGCGAGGGGGGGTCGCTTATGGAGCAGCGTTTCATGGGCAGCCTGCCCCGTTACAGCTCCGCCGCTCTCTCTGCCGGAGGGTGAGGGTCTAGATAGGCTCTTTGTTTCTTCTTTCTTGCTTGGAGTATCGCTATTGCCTAAACTCCTAATGAGAGCTTTCCAAGGAGGATATGGGTGATTGAACATGGGTGGCTACCTTTCAGCAACACTCACACCTATAGCTTTTGTGCACAATAAACAAGGCCCATGTGAGGACCTTTACTGGGCTGCAATGTTCAATCACCATGGGCGTATGTGAAGCAACCTTCCGCCCTGCAGGGACGATATGATGTCGAACCAGGGCGACTCTGCGATGAGCGACGACAACGGCGATACGGATGACGACAGCAGCCCTGGCAGCTGGCGGCGCAACAACATGCTGATGCAGGAGGCGCAGTTCAAGTCCCCTGAGGCTGCCTATGGCCCAGACGGGACGAGGAGGCGCCCAAACGGAGGGGGGATCGCAGCGTCCAACCTGGCGACCTCAAGCCTGGCCAGCCCCGTCCCTCCGGCGGTTACCGGTAAGCTTTATTGCTGAAAGCTTTGTTTGACAAAGAAGAGTTGCTTGTGTTTGGAGATTTTCCCCTTGTCAAGCCGAAGCTGGGCTGGCTTTGCAACCTGCTGTGGCGCGATTGCATTCCTCTTCGTTAGTTTGTTCCCTTGCAATTCGTCTGAGAGAAGCCCTGCTTTTTGCCTGTAAGCCTGTACTACCAGTCTGCAGCATCTTCCATCTGAGTTCTGCCCCTCGTTAGCCTCGGACTTTGTCTCTTGACGAGATGAAAGCTTGTCTTTTTCAGGCCCTGGCGCATGGGGCATCCCAGCTCACACGAGCACCCACCCGTACGCCATCCCTTCTCGGCACCACGCGCTGCAGCAAAAGGAGGGGGACAGCCGTCTTCCTCCCTCCCCTAGCGACCCCGCCCAGTCTGCAAACCTTCGCCGCGCGGCCCTGCTGCGCTCCCTGCAAATGCGCGGCCAAGCCCCCTCCACTGCGCACTCCCCAACGCAAGTCCCCTCCGGTCTGGGCCAGTCTGTGTCGAGCGGTTTTAAGCTAGGACCGTCGGCGTTGGCCATGGGTAACCCGCCCGAGTTTAGGCTTAACCGGGGGGTGGAGTCGGGGGCGAGGGAGGGGGTGGTAGAGGGGAAGCCGGGGTGGGTTCCGGCACCGGGGGGGGGACAGTCGGTCCTATCGCCAGTGCCGGAAATGGACCCCCAGGAAGGGGCGATGATGGATGAAACGGGGGGGCAAGAGGGCTTGCAGGACGGGAAGAGGGAAACAGAAAAGGAGACGCGAGATATGTCCAGCGAGGCGACGTTCCAGTCCAATGCTGGTAGGAACGAGGATTTGAAAGGGGGGTGGAGGCAGCAAACTACTCGGGTAAAGGGCTGGGGGGAATCGACCGTGAAGAAAGACCTGAACGCTGGGTGGGAGCAGGATGAGAAGCGGGCGATCTCGGATTTCCGGCCTGCGGGATCGCAGTGGAATTCGCAAACTGTGCGCAAGTGGGGCGGTGCGGAAAATGGTATAGCGGCGCAAAAGCCCGGGTGGAGTCCTCAAGGCGGAACCGGGTCAGCGAGGGGGTTAGCAGACGGGTTTGGAACCACCCCACGACCAGCAAAGGGTCTCTGGGGAACGGCGCCGAAGTCCCCTCCGCTAAGCGGGATTGTAAATCAGCAGAAGTCGCCCCAGTGGAAAGCGGGGGCGAGTAACCTAATGGACGGAAAGGAGGATCCGCTCAGTCCGGGAGAGCCGATGAGCCCCGGGTGGGGGCCGACTGATACAGAGGACTTCCCCCCCCTGACGAGTGGCGGGAAGCAATGGCAGGGGAGTGCGCAGCAGGGGGAGAGGAAAGTGGTGTGGAAGCCGCGGTTGAAAGCCAACAGTCTGGAGCTGACGAGCTCGCCGGACTACGGAAGCTTCACGGACAGAGGGAGCTGCATGCAAGTGAGGGGCATTTGAGCTCTTCCTTTCGTTCATTGACGTTGCAATGACATTTGCAACGTTCGCAACCATGTCTGCTGCCCAGAGTTTGTAGCCCTCAGGGATTTCTCTAAGTGGAAAACCTGCACTTTCCAGGAGTAGTACGATCTTGGATACTGTGATTGGGTCTCTTGCAGCGACCGAGTTTCATAAGGCTTTGTATCCAGCATCGAGTCAGCATCAAATAGCACAGACTCTGTTTTCGCGATATCCCCACGACCTGACGCTGTGCCTCGCCTGTTACAGGTGGCGCGCAGCCGGAGCGCCTCAGTGCCGTCTTCCTCCGGTCTCCACTCCTCCGACCGCCGCCCCCAAGCAGACTCTTCCCTTTCAAAGCTAGGCACGTCGGCCGTAGCAGGGACTCCCACTTTTGGTGGGCGGGAAAAGGTGTCAGAGGAGGCCCCGTCTGGGCCCGAGTCGCAGGCCGCCACAGCCATGGAGGACGACGCCCAGGACAGGGACGAGCACGACAAGGCCTCTCCCAGAAGCATCTTCGCCCCCCCAACCTTCATCCCTCCGCTGATCGATCAGCCGAGCAGTGCTGGTAGAACGCGCAAGAGCGCGACCATGCAAACGATCCAGCAGCCGGGGGGGAGCTTTGCGTCTACTCCCCGGCCCGGGTTTTACCAGTCGGCGAGCCCCGAGTTCCGGGGGGTCCAGCAAGGCGCCCGGCAGAGCCCCCTGCAAGGTTCCCCGTCCCCGCCCCAGGGCTCCCTAACCGCCGCCTTTAACCGGAGTTTTAGCTGGACGGGGGCGACCACGCCTCCCCCCGAGAGAGGCCTACCGACCGTGTCCCGGGGGTTTGGCACGGGCGTCACGCTCTCGTTCTCCACCCCCCAACGAGAGCAGTCTGCGAATGCAAGCGTGCCCGCCACCCCCGGCGCGCCGTTGTTTCATCGGAGGCGGCCCAGCATCGTAATTCAAAACAGTGCAAAGGACGACCCGCCGCCGCAGGACTCGGAAAACATGGAAGGCACGTGACCAGGCAGTTTCGTAAGGAGTCATGTGTGTTAGAACGACGCCCATTTAGAAGCTGCTCAAATTGAACTAAGTGGAGTCCTAGTATACCTTACCTCACCTCGCTGTACAGCTTTCACTGCTTTGACCCGATTCTTCTGGGACTTGGTGACCGACGTGTGTGTGGTTGGAGCGCTTATCAGGGTTGTCGATGGGAGACGTGTCCTTTAAAACTGGCAAAGGTGGTAGCAAGGTCGTCTGGAGAACACCGACACATTCTTAGAATAACAAAAGGAGCGCCCGGGGCAGGACGGGCAAGCTGCTTAGTTGCAGCCTGCGCTAACTTGAAGCATTTGGGAAACTGTTTTGTAACATAGACTGTACACTAACTGCCAGGATAAGCATTTTCTCAAGTGAGCCTTCAGCCATGAAGTTGCAGCCTTGATCACATGAAGCCATCAATTACATGTCAGCCGTCAGATTGTCCAAATGTCACCAATCGGACAGTTGATATCAGTCGGTCAAGTCAAAGGCCGGTGCTCAGTTCCTCCCGGCGAGTCCCGGCCAACTTCATGTCGGTCCCAAAGGTTGAGTCCTGTCATCCTTGAGTCCCCACACTGTGTCTTGCAATGGTGGCGATATCCGCTACGATTACCGATACGGTACTTGAAGCTGGAAGACTTCCCGGTGGAGAGCCCCGGGGGAATCAAAGACTGAGTTCAAATGACAGAGAATGTGACACGTGGCAGATGGCGATTCGCCCAAGCTCGTGCCTACGCAACCTGAAACGGCCTGTCGGCTACAGGTTAAACTGGGTTTAACTTTATTCGTATCAGGATTGATCGACGTACCACGCTTTCAAGGGTATCAGCTGATCGACGCCACACGGGTTTTCATCTAGGGGTTAGAAAATCGCTCTGCTAACCATTCCGGGCGCTTTTGAAAGGAATCCCCCTCGCTTTGTGCAAGCCACACTCAGAGTCACTGTGAACATCATGCAGTGAGTGAAGTCAGAAGCCTCGCACATTCAAGATTCCTCACATTGCATCGATCAGATGCCTGACCGGCCCTGACGCGGGGCTCTAGAGTAGTAGTAGCAGAAAAACAGATCCCCACGAGGCGCTAAGCCCAACATGAGGCGCTAGGCCCAGGTCGCTATGTGTGTGGAGGCGGTAAGCCCAAGCAGTGGGTGAGGCGGTCAGCCCACACCCTTGCTCAAGGCGATAAGCCCACGCTCTCTCCATGCGGACTTTGTGCGCTGGGGGCTCAGAGGTACGCGACTGTGGATGTCGGTACCTCTATTTGGCGGTCAGCCAATGCCTTCGATGGCGGACTTTGTGCGCCGAAGGCTCGATCCCAGGATTTTATGGCGTTCTGCGATCCCTGTCTTTATTGTAGGATTTTTAAAGTACTCTACCGCTGTACTTCTTGGCTATGCTCGTCACAGACAAGCTCACAGTGTCAACCAATATTGTGTCACACCCATTGTGATCCATTTTATACTTGGTTTTGTTCAGGACCTCCTTCCTTAGACATCGTGGACGTGAACTCGGTGTACCACAGACAGAGCAAGCAGCAACCTGATACCTCTGCAAGTCAGGTAGGAATTGGAATCTTGCTTAACAGTTCATGCTTGCATCTTGAGCAATGTGAGTTTGGGATACATTGGTGCTTACCCATTTGGTTTGCTTTGTTCAAAGATTTCGTCTTGTCCCCTCTGAGGCGCTAAGCCCATTGTGAGGCGCTAAGCCCGGGTTGCTGAATGTGTCGAGGCGGTAAGCCCAAGCATTGGGTGAGGCGATCAGCCTACACCCTGGCATAAGGCGATAAGCCCACGCTCTCACCATGCGGACTTTGTGCGCTGGGGGCTCAGAGATACGTGACTGCGTTCGTATCTCTAAATGGCGATTAGCCAATGCCTTCAATGGCGGACTTTGTGCGCCGAAAGCTCAAACTTGAGTGTGTGGGTATGTTCCACCGCTGTCTTCCTTGCAAAATTCTGCCATAGAGGAACAAATCTTTCTGTACTTATTGCCCACCATTTTGTGTCACATCCAATGTGTGGTTAATGCTTCACTCATTTCCCTTCAGGACCTGCTTCTCCAAGTATCCTGTAGCTAAACCTGGTGCATCACAAAGCAAGGGGCCGCACTTAACTTCAAACTGCAAGATAGGTAAGAGTCTTGCTCCCTTCTGCACCATTGCGCCTTCGTCTTGATGCAATGCAAGCCTTGAAGTTGGGGGTCCTTTCGGACTTTGCTGCGACTGGGCTTTCAGCCTATCCCTTTCCGTCGTTAGGCGCTGAGTACACACTTGTGCAACAGGACTGCCAGTAATAAGGGGCTGAGAATCTAATCAATGTGGCTGTCATTGCTCCTGGCCCAAGCTTCAGAGGACTCTGCTCCTATAGAAGCGCACCTGTGCAACAAAAAATGCAATCGCCGAAGGGCCTTTGGCCACATCTAAAAATCTTGTCTTTGGAGGCAGCTAGTAAAGTTTGCCAACAGGCATGTGTTAAGTTAATCTAGTCCTCAAACTGTCAGTGTTGCGCTTTTGTCTTTGAAGCGGAAGGTTCTGCTCTGATGGAAGTGCCGGGGGTGTTTGTTCGGCGTTTGTCCAGGAATTGGTTAGATGGTTCCAGCAAGAAGATTCTGAACAGAAACGGTCATGGGTGGTCTTTGCTGCTTAAACCCAACTTCGTGCCTCTAGTGTGCATTCATAACACGACCACAACTGCGGCGTTGATGGCGACACCTTGCTCTTGTATTGAGCAGTTTTCTCCGACGAGGAATCTCTCATATGTGATTGTGTTTTCTGGCTGGGCTTTCGCTTTAGCTTTTGACTTTGTGTCAATAATAACCTTTGTTTTAGCTCTCATGTGATTTTCATTGGAGCATTTTGCAGTACGTCGAATAACATCCAGGATGGAGCGACTTGCGTGGATCATGCCTCTTCCTCTTAGTTGATTATACAATCTCCTTTCCAGAATCAGGTGCCCATGCGGCCCAATGGCAGTGCGCACATCCATCTCAGCCTTGCTGAGGTATACTGGTGCATCAGGCGGCTGCCAGGATATATTATTTTGCATGCATGTCAGGACCCGCCACTTGTCACCTGCACGCAAGCTTGTGATGATGTCAGCACAAGTGCTTTATCTATCATCGTTCACAGTGTTTCCTACGTTTGTGCAGGGCCATGTCAGCATGCGTGGCACTTGAAAAGTCGTGTCGCTCCTGAGGGTTACTTGCCAGCAGAGAACCTGATGACGGGGCTGCACGCAAGGGACTTGACACCGGTGTTACGGATGCTGAGCCGGCCGCAAGAGAAGGTGGCCCCAACGTAAGAAACGGCTGAAGGCAGTGGTAAGTCGGAGTTTTCCTGTGTTCTATAGGACAGCAGTGGACTGTGATCCAGGTATCAACGAGTGCGAAGTACATGGTGCCGGCCCAGATTTCTGAAGGCTGACATTAAGAAGCCTTGATTGAAAAGGTCGGCACGGGGTTGGCACTCATTGCGGCTCATGAGTTGCTGAAGAGCGATATCCGTCCCAGATTCCCTTGCATCCACTAGTGATGCACGAGTCACGCCTAGACTTCAGCTGAGTCCCAGGATGTTCTGGCTAGTGTTCGGAACTGAGAGCTTGATGCGGCGCTGCCGCTCTTGCTTGGTCAACGTCGGATGGTTCAGAGCCTGGGTGGCTACTTTGCTCGAGCACTTGGTCGGACTAAGTACCTGAGCTGTCTTTGATGCGGGCGGATCACGTCAAGTCTGTGTCCAACCTTTTCGCCCCGTCGTGTTTTCCAACTGACGTCAGCAAATCTTACACTGGAAAGGCCCCAGTCCGAGTGTGGTTGGTGTATTCGGCCTCTGCTTGCACGAGGGTGTCCGAATGTAAGGTGCATGGCCACTCCAAGAAAGAAAACGTGTCTGATCAAGGGCAAGCGACGGCAGGAGCACAAAGTGACACGTTACTTTCGTGCTGAACTTGAAATTAAGCCACCCCTTCACTTTTGGACCACTTGGCAGGAAAGACGAGAAGTTGTATTGGAACGCGCGTAGGCATTCTCGTCCGACATGCTGTTTTTGGGAATCTCTTCAAAAGCTTGTCTACAAACGAATCGCTCCAACAAGAGCCAACAGGACAACAAGCGATTCTGGTCGCTGCCGCTGCTGCTCCTGATTCATCAACTCAGTTGGGACTGTTATTGCCCGTGTTGCAAACTTTTTGATCCGAAGTGTGGTGCACCATCAGTTCTTCAGAGAGGCTCCTAGGCTAGGCGCCACTGACTTAGTTGGACTTCAGGTGACGGACTGTGCTGATATGAAAATCGTACATGATCGTTAAACACAGTTCAATCAAGATTCGCTTGAATCGTTTGATTCTGGTCTTGCATGAGTACTCAAGTCATTGATAAACATTAAGCGACCTCCTGCAGATGTCCAAGCAATTTATGTGAGCAGCCGCCATTGATATTGTCAGCTTAAAAATACTTGGATACGCAAAGCTTTGCATGTACAATTAGTGCCGTAGTGTGCTCGCGCAATGGGGCGGGCGGCTTACACTTTTTACAGGATGCCGATCATTGCAGCGAGATTGGAGGAGAGAGCACGAGGGTTTTCATCCATGTATCTCTGCTTAAGTGCGTCCGCAATCGAGTCTCCAATCTCCAGTCCGTGGCGCCAATCGAGATCGGAGCTTCCAGCCAACGTCTGCACGAAAGCTGGCGGAGGAGAAATATTTGGGCACATAGCTGTGGCAATTTGATACGTCCCTCTGTCGAACAGTGATTGCATTCACTTGTTCCTTGCAATCCACGAGCGAATGCTGACCGGACTTAAGTGACCATACCATGTTTGGTGGCGAAGGCAGCGGGTCAAGCGGGGCAGGGGAGACTAATCTGTTGGATTAGCATGCTGCAATGCGTAGATGAAGCAAAAGAGATGATAGTACCGAGCGGTGCCGCACTGATAGAGTGCCGCAACATTTTTACTAGGGCACACTGGGCTTAAAAGCATTTGAGCTACCAGCCTGTATTGCTCGTATACCGTCATCATGTCACATTATATCCCTAAATTGACAAAACCTAACCCTTTTAATGTAATTAGCTGTTGTTCTGAGCTATAGGTCGTCTGTGCCTCGTCTGTGCTCTGCAATGATTGTGTGATTCATCGTTCACCAATTGCATGTGCGGATAAGTTAATTGGTCGTCAGCTCTTGCTTCACTACCATAACTTGGAGCTATGGTATAAGCCTTGGTGCACGGTCCTATTCACTCCGTCAGCATGAATGAAAGGTAAACAATCTCCTGCTAATTTGAGTCGCGTTCTCGAATCCTGCGCTATATATAAATCGTTCATCTGTTATATCTCCCATCGAACTCCTTGGCAATCTGCCTCTGATCTGACAGTTCTCTTCAAGCACTAAAACCAGTACACCATGCAAGCCATGTCACTTCATGGTACTGCTACCATGTCACTTATTTTACAAAGCAGCGTTACTTGCTGCCCTTACGCGCGCTTGGCTTGACACTCAGACTGCAAGCCGTATGCCAGCAGCTGTGTTTATAAGCTGCATGGTGGCATGCTCTAGCTGACCACCTTCCGCTTGCCACCCTTCAAGCTACATCTGCGTGCTCTAGCTCTGGTACCGTTTCGTCAGTAGGTTGTCGTTTTCACCGGCTTCTCTGCCGCAGGATAAGAAGCATAGCCTGCGGGAGTTGCCGCATGCGTGTTGTATGGTGCGGAGCCTGCCTGAGGATAACCCATGGCTTGTTGCGGAGGGGCCGTCGTTGCTATGCCGTGCCTGCAAAGATCAATAGATCGTACCCATGACCACTGCATTCTGGAAAGACAAGTAGTGCATAGCACCACATGATACAGGTTGTCAAGCTTCATCTATGACCTTAGCCTCAGAGTGTTGCCTTGTTTTTCACGCACAAACCAGACTATCACGAGTACAACTCACACTTTTTGCTTCTCTCATACTTAAAGATGAATGTAACAATGACAAAGAGCTGGTAATCGCGATTAATGGAGAGTGCCATCTGAAACGATTTCAAGCATCCAACCACCCTCAATGGATTGCACTTCATTGCTTCTCCTTACTTGATGATTGTGACTACGACAGAGAGCTGGTCCTTGCTAGTAAAGACAGTGCCGCCTGAAATGATTTCAAACATCCTAGCACTGAATGAATATGCAAAACTTGGCAATGGCAAAGGAATCCCTACGAAGACCTACTTTTTTTCAACGAGCCACTTTTGTGTCTCAAAGGTCAACAACCTGACAAGGGAGCCTTCTCTTTGAAAGGCATTCGCAGAAAACGTGTCTTTAAACTATAAAACGCTCTTGTTTATGCGGTAGGTACGGTCCTTCAAGCTCACCCATGATGGTTCTTGTAAGGGTCCGTGGTAGTCCTGTGGCTCTTGTTTCGACACGAGAAGCAGCAGCACTGCACCTTCTCCTCAGAGCACTCCCAGCAGATGGCGCACGTCCAGAAGCGCATGCAGCACGTCCCACTGCACACAGCAGACACACCGCGAGTCAGTTGGAGGCAACAAAGAGTGCACATATTTCTGTTGAGTACCTAGGGCTGGCATAAAGGGTGCCACGGCAATCTCCTACCTACCGGAAGTATCGGGTCCGCATATCCAAATATCATCCAGAATGAAGTTCAAACTTGGTACTTTCAGAGAGATCTCTTAGCTAGACAGAGTACTTGGGAGCTGCTTCAGCAGGCAAAGTACAACTGCCCTACATCAGCACACACATATTACCACGAGTGCCTCTCATACGCAGTAAAAAAGAGTTGTGAAATGCAGACGGCGACCACGTTCATACTGGGCTGTCCAATTGAACATTATTTGCCACGATTATCACGCAGAACCAGACAAGTGAAATCTGCATAAGGCACGTGTCTGTAAGCGAGAAGTTCAATTTCCTGTTACGTTACACTAGCCGTGACATGTCTCCAGTGACTGCCTAATGGCACAAGCTCCACAGCAAGCGATCCTAGAGAGACTTTCACGAACACTGATGCTTTGTGGCTCCTCACCTGCAGCATGCATGTTCGTTTGGGTCATGTCCCACCTGCAATCAAAAGGGGTCAAGTTGTGAAACCTAGGCAAGCGAGCCAAAACTATCGACATGATTAGAGTGCATGACCTAAGAAGGTTCCCCCACTGTTTTTGGAAGCAGCGGCCCTTTGACACGGATCCACTACGCCAAACTTCTTGACTGAGTAAAGGTAGCCGGCTAAATGCCCAATCAA
Source organism: Klebsormidium nitens (assembly GCA_000708835.1). Classification (NCBI taxonomy): domain Eukaryota; kingdom Viridiplantae; phylum Streptophyta; class Klebsormidiophyceae; order Klebsormidiales; family Klebsormidiaceae; genus Klebsormidium; species Klebsormidium nitens. The sequence goes on along the minus strand of DF237155.1, from coordinate 75,548 downwards.
GCTAGCTCATTCTGCAGCGACCCGGAACCCCACGACGCACAAAGTACATAAATGTACTGCAAGGAAATCTGGTGTGCTTTTCAGCCTCAAATACCAGCACTTTGAAGACTCCCTGAAATGCACAAAGATGAATGAGAAACGCTTTTTCGTCTTCACTTTTGCGCAAGCATGGCCTCGGCCTGCCGCGACCACTACCTTGCTCAAGCAAAAGTAGATAGATTGGGGAGCTTCACTAACCTTATAGCAAGGGATGCCGCAGCAATTGAAGGTAGGCATGGTGTCCAGATATCAGGTCTTCCTAAAAAGCAATCTAGCTCTAGAACAATCGTCTCCGAATCTAGCACCAGACGCAACCGATTATCCGAAAAACTGCGAGCAAGTTCTTCGTCTCTATCTTCTCTTCTGAACAAGAGCGCTGGTTTAGGAGCCCGCCTCTTTCCTAACAAAGCAGGCTAGGCAGTACTTTCTTCTCTCGCGCTCCTTTTTCTACACAGCAGCGCCTCAATGCCTTCGGTGACCTGCGCTTAGAATGGAGGGTCACTACGAGGAAAGTATGGGTGCGACCAGGTGCGACCAGAGCTGACCAAGAAGCGAACACTGCTCTAGAGCTTGAAGGCGGCGCTAGGTGAGCTGACTCGAATCTCGGCTAGGTAGGAAAGCTGCGCAGCTGCGGAGCTTCTCCCAAGCTCGGAGTCCCAGCTTGCAAGTCTCGGCGGCCGGACTTGGCCCTGCAGAAGTGCCACTTGTCCACCGAACTCGTCGCCAGGTGGACGACAGGTGCATTTTGCAGAACGACACGTGTCAAGTTCCAGCCTCATGAGTCATGTGAACAATTGATGAACGCGCGTGGCCTCGCGCAGAAAGGCTTCACTTCCTTCCGGCCGATCTGCAATTGCTACTGCCACTGGTTCCGCCGGAAGCACCGCAAAGGGCGGAAAAATGGCTCCTCCCTAGCTCTTGTGCTCCAAAGTCTGCAGGCATTCGTTTCGGTGGCGCAGAGCTTCCACATTCTGGCAGTTCGCCTCTCCTCTAACTTACCGCCCTGGTCTGGCCAGCTACCCTGTCACTTTGTGCTGAAAGTCCATGCGACATGGGCGGACCTGGCGTCCTTTCAAGGGGCGCCAGCTGCAGCTGCCCCACAGATGTTGCAAGGAGTTCGTCCTTGCTTCACATTAATCACCAGCTGCATTCTAGCCAGCCTGCTCAACCCTTCTCTGGTCTACCTGACGAACGCATTTGGTCAGCAGCACCGAGACTAAGACGAGCACTCAATGGAAGAGGTTCCAGGGCAGAGGGGTCGAGAGGGAAGGCGAGTGGTGAAAGTCACTGGACCAGCTCCAAGCTGGTTCTGACTCAGAAAGAAGGCGCTGAAGTCCAGGGTAAGTCTTAATCTAAAATGTGAGGAGGGCTTTATATCTCATTTTTATGGGGGCCACATATTTTCTGTCCCGAGAGTCGTGTGCTGGTGCACACATTGTTTTGAATCTCTAAAATGCAGGTGCTTTTATCCTTGACAGTAATAGGCAGTTTCTTAGGCGCATTCTTCAGCTCAAAGCACTGTGCAGCTGAACCAGTCATGTGAGTGGTGAGAACAAGGTTTGTAGCCTGCTTGTAGAACGTTCATTAATTGCAGAAGCAAGTGTGTTTGCTTCTTCGGTCAAATCTGGGTAAGTGTGGAAAGTCTGGAAACTACAGCCAGGTGGTTCTACTAGAGCTGCAGACTTTGCACTTAGACAAGGCCATCTAAATGGCTTGCACTTTTCTCCAAAAGTAGACACTAAGTTCTCCTTCAAGCATCTCAAAGTGGCATTGCCCACCTCAACATTGGGACCAGAAACACTTTTGTTTCCTTGCAGAAGCTGACAAAGAAATCAAGGTGCCACAACCAGAGGAAGGTGAAGTTGGAGCAGAATGTGGGGTTGAATGCATAGGGGCCCCTTCTTTACACAAGGAGTTTGGCGCCTTCATTGCCAGCCGCCAAAATAGTGGCGATCTGATCCCCGAGGTCGATGGGGAGGACTTAGACTCCCCTGGTGGTCTGGGAAGAGGCCAGAAGTCGGCTGGCTTGTCCTCTTTGCAAAGTAAGAAGAAGCTGGGTGCAGAAAAGGGGTTGCTAGGTTTTCAAAAAGTGGGGGAGAATGGGGCCAAGTTGGGGGTGTCCGGGACAGCTCAAAGGGCGAGGATCAGCATGGAAGCAACGCCCGACAATCCAAGCGACGATGCATCAGGGACGGCGGAAGCGGCAGAAAAGCCCGGAGAATTCACCAAAAGCGGGACAAGAATCATTCGGGGCAAGGGGAGGGCTGAAGTAAAGCGGTTTGAGTTGTTCCTGGGGATGAAGGCACCGGTCGTTGAGTTGCCCCCTAGTGAACCGATCCCCTTATCAGCAATGGGCTTTTCTGCCACTCCAAAGACGGCAGCTAGAAAGCAAGGGAAGAGGGGAGGGGCACAGGAGCAGACGGCAGCAAGCGGGCCAACTGCTAACGCATTCAAAAGGAAGAAGGTTAGTGGGCCTGTAGGGGACAAAGTGCTGGAGGATGCAAGCGTTAAGGCTGCGAGCCTCTCAGAGGGGCCAGAAGCACACCCTAGAGAGGAGTTCGCACGGAAAGTTAAGGGCTTCGCCTCGCGCCTCTTCAAAGCGGTCTCCACAAGTGACTCCCACCGCGAAATCTTGCCCCGATTCCTGGAACCTGAGCAACCGAAACCTCAAACCCCCGACCCTGTTTTAGAACCTGGCCAAGCCCCAGTCGTTCTGGACGCAATGGATCCTCTGAGGCTAGCAGGTGGAGAAGTAGGAGACGCTCCGGAGATTGGCCTTCCGACTGAGGTGGAGAGCGTGATTCCAATGGTAGACTCTGTCAACGTACTGACAGCTGGACCGTTGCCTGAAGGACAAGGAGACGCGGTAGTGGTCCCTTCTTCCTTTGAAGAAAGGGCTGAAGCAGGCAGTTTTGAAGCGAGGGCGGGAGCGTTGTCTCCATCCACAGAAAGTTTAGAGACGGAGAGTCCGGAAGCGAGGGCGGGAGTCGAGTCGGTTTTACCTGCCGAGGAGACTGCAGCGGAGCAGCCTGTTGCAGGCAGCAGCCTACGCACAAACGAGGCGCCTCCTCTGGATCAAGCAGCTGAGGAACTAGCATCATCGAACGAAACCCTGGTAGGGAATGTGGAACGAGTAGCCGGAGCTCCTGACGAGCCTGTCTCTGCGGTACCGATTGACTCCCCCACTCCTACAGACGACAAAGTCCAACTTGCCGCCCTGGCTGAGACCCTTTGTGACCTCGACCTGGAGGATCGAATCCTCCTCAAAGAAGAAAGAGCGGAGTTGGGGGAAGTTGCGGAGCCGTCGTTCCCCCACTGGCTGGCCGGCCCCAGCAGTCGAGACGCTCTCCTGGTGGATGCGGAAGCCTCCGCAGCCAGAATTTGGGAAGGCACTGGTACCAGCAAGGAAAGCGGGGATGGAGTCGGAAGGAGTCAGCCCAACGGGCCGACGCCAGGTTCTGGCGAATCTGATGCGAAATCCGGAGCAGCGACTTCTCAGGGGACTCCTGGAGCGCCATTTGGTAATGGAAACGGGGCGATTGCCAGCGGAGCCAGGGTTTTCGTCGATCTGCGGTCCGCTAGTGGGAATGGAATCCCCAAGGTAGATACGGGTCCAAGCTCTGGGAAAGATACACTCCCAGACCGGCAAGCAAATGGTCGTCCAAAATCGATTTCAAGGCCTGAGAAACCTCCTCCTGATCCCCACCCCACTCCGACGATTGATCCCAGCCTAGGTTTAGCAGCGGGTGCGCCTAGCAGCGCAGACACTGAGGGCGGGGATCTGAAAGCAACTGGTCATGTCCAGAAGGAAAGACGGACGTCGGGGTTCGTTAACCTTGTGTCGTGGAGCAAGTGGGAGGACCCGCAAGCAAAGCCTGAGGCAGCGCCCAAGCTGGAGCTTCAGTATCCAGGTTGGCACACAAAAGTTGCGCCAGATTCGTTTCTTCTGGCACTCTCCTTTCAAAATGGTTGAAAGGCCATTATCTTAGTGGTTTTAAGGTGATAGTCCTTCAAGTACCTCGAGTGATGCAATTGTAGGCTCTTCGAGGTTCTCTATTTGTGATGCAGAGTGAAACCAGTCCACAAAAGTTTGCAACGATAGGAGATGTACGGGGAATCCTTTGTAAAGTCGTGGTGGCATGATCTCCGAGCGGGTGTACGGATTCCGCGGGCTGTCCCACTCCTTGCCAGTTGCTATCGTTCCAAGAAACTCGTTGATATGCGCTGCCTGAGTCGAAACCTGTCCGGTTGAGCAACTCAGACCCAGCATGTGCTCTCAATCTGTGCAATGTCTCTGAACGTTTATAAGCCAAGCTTCCTCTTTGCAGGTTGTGGTTGTGTTCCGATCACCTCCTTTCGACCCATTCCCCACTGTTTGTCTTTGCCATCCTTTTCTAAGTGGGCCCTCCTTTCGACCCATTCCCCACTGTTATTCTTTGCCATCCTTTTCTAAGTGGGCCCTTTTGGATTCATGAATAACCTACAGAGAATCCTTTCACTCCCCTAGCCTTTAACGGAAAGTCGTCTCCATCTCGTCCTCTGCAGAGCGTTCGACGTTTGCCGACATTGTCGAAGGCGATAAGCGCGTGCTAGCGAGCGCGCTCGCTTACGGCCGCTGGTGGATGCGCTCATGGCGGGTCCCTCTTCAGCATGCATACGAACCAGAGGTCATCGGCGGTTACTTTGCACGGAGGCCTCACCTTGTCGTCGGCCGCCTGCTCCAGGTAATGTTACGAAGCAGGGGTTAGTGAGAGCATACTCCGTTCTTGTAAAAGTTAGCACTTTGAATGACCCCTTTTGCGAGGAGTGGAGCAAGCACAGCGCTGGGTTTCCGGCTACCAGAATCTCCGAGCTGTGATTCTGACTTGATTGCGAGGGTACCAAGGAGCACTAAAAGTCCAAATCATGGACCGAGTCAAAATGAAGGCCGTCGCCATGTCTATCCTCATCCACTTGAATACCTGAGCCAATGACGAGCAACAACAACAGAGCGGTCCAGACTGTTTCATCAGTACAATCTTGAAACTGAGCCCGCCTATCCGCTCAGCGGCCTTGTTCCAACTTACCAGAGCTGCTTCGCCAAGCAGCAAGAACACGTTCACATTCTCCCCCCTTACTTGGCGCTCTCGACTGGCACAAGAGGCGTCCTCCTCACGAAGTTCTTGCCCGTGTCTTGCAGATCGCGGCAGCGACCGTGGCAGCGGGCGTCCCTTCCCTGGTCGACCTCGCCAAAACGCGCGACGCTTCGGACGCTTTCGGACGGCCCGACGGGTCCGAACGCCGCGCTGCGGTGCGGCAGTCTGCGCTGCGGCTGAAAACGGCCCTGGTCGGCCTCGGCCCGACGTTCATCAAGGCTGCGCAGTCTCTGTCCGCACGGCCGGACGTTGTGGGCGAAGAGACGGCAGCCGTACGTCCGAAAGACCCTATCGGGTTATTTCTTTTCTCTGCTTCTTGATTTTTCCTTCAAGTAATAAATGTACCTTATGCGTAGATTATAATCATCTGCCGATCGTGCTTCGCATGGCAGACGATCGACTGCATTTGCTTTTCTTAACTGCGGCGCTTTGTCTGCGGTTTTTCTGACCCGCTTTCTTTGGTCGTCTACTTGAACGTGAACAGAACCCGGGACGACCCAACAAGGACCTGGATCTGGAAGAAAACCAGACATGTGACGATAGGGGAGTACAAAACTGAGGCACATTTGCGTTTGCAGGTGCTAGCGGAGCTGCAGGACCGACTGCCGCCCTTCAGCAGCTCCGCGGCCATGGCCGTCATCGAACGGGAGCTAGGCCGCCCCCTAGCGGACCTCTTCGCGGAGCTGTCAGACGAACCCGTCGCGGCGGCGTCGTTTGGACAGGTGGGCAGCAGCCCTCTTCAACGCATTTGTGATAGTGACAGCCAAACGTGTGACTTGAGTAGAGACGCTTTGGAACCGCCGGTTGTGTTCTGCTTCTGCGATTCTTTACTAGGCAGCAAGAGATGTCGGAAGATCAACTGGGGAATTTTTTTGAAGAGAGTCATACTTCGTGGATCGCACTGCCCTTCATGGAAGAAGTCTTCATGTCAAAAGTCTGGTAAGGTCGGCATAGAAACTGAAACAACCAGAAGCGGGTGCTACTTGTGGGCTAATCTTATTCCCGCTTGCCAGGTGTACAAGGGCCGCACCAAAGCTGGCGAGGCTGTGGCGGTCAAGGTGCAGCGGCCGGGCGTGCTCCGCTCGGTCGCTCTGGACATCCACATATTGCGTTCTCTGGTAAGCCTCCATTTTGTGTTGTCGGGGTCGATTGCCGTTGTTCAGGGTGACTTATTTTCTGTCTGAACAACGCCTTTTAGGAACGTTCCGATCATTCAATCTGCCCTTTTGCTTCGCACCAAGCGTGTACCGTGCAGTTGCGAAAGTAAAGAAAACGTCGGGACCTTGGCGTTAACCTTCAGCATCAAAGAAACAGATAAGTCAAGAAAGCACGTATGCCACGTCATCACCCGGCCAGTGCAAGCAGCGTCGGACGCTGAGGAGTGAAGCGCTAAGATCACTTTCTCGATCGCAACTTAGAAAGCTTGGCTGTTAAATTTAATGTCAAACATTATGGGCTCCATAACTCCTCTTCAAATGTGCCAACCGTCCCAACTTTGCCACGTGGCACGTGCAGCTCCAGGGCGTCCGCAAGGTGGCCAGCATCAATTCGGACCTGCGGCTGCTGGCGGACGAGCTCGGATGCGGCCTCTACGGGGAGCTCGACTACCGGGCGGAGGCGGCCAACGCCGAACTGTTTGCGGTGAGGGCTTCGCGGCCCTTGAATCTTGCTTTCAGCTGGTTCTGCGAGGGTCTGGTGATCTCCTTTCCTGAGAGATGGTCAGGGACATACTTCGTTGGCTTTCTTTCTGTGCGAGCTTAGCGAGGGCGGACGTCTATGCAACGCTCTCTTGGTTATCGTTGTGATGAGACGAATCCTCGTGGTCCGCGTTTCCGGACAATCAGTCAAGTCCCTTTCTGTGTCACGGGTCGCTGATCTTTCCCCGCCCCTCACCACAGACTTCGCAGCGCCACCTCCCGTTCGTGGCTGTCCCTCGCGTGCTGCACGACTTCACAGCGCGGCGCGTGTTGACCATGGAGTGGATCGAGGGAGACCGTCCGGTGGACCTCCTGGCAGCAGCGGACGCCCGGAGCTTGTCCGCAGGGTCGTCCGAAGCGCAAACTAAGCTGCTCTCACTGGTGGGTATCCGCTTCCATTTGGCATGATGCAATTGTATCTGTGGCCCCGGTGTTGTCATTGCGCGACGCAAACTGTTGAGATGGTCGCGTGCCACGTTAAAGGGAGGGAAGGAAATGCAAATGCTTTGTCACAGCATCTATCCAACGAGAATTGGTGGAACCATCGAGAATCTAGTTGCACCTCGATGCCAGGGGGAAAAGGTCATAGAAGGCGAAGTGGTGAGCTTTTGCTGAGCTGTTTCGGCGACCCGCGCAGGTGTCAATGGGTATCGAGTCGTCGCTGGTGCAGCTCCTTGAGACGGGGGTCATGCACTCGGATCCACATCCCGGGAACCTGCTCCTCCAGGCAGATGGCAAACTAGTGTGAGCGCTCCTTGGCCCGCTGACACCTTGTCTTAGCCTGTTGCTGTAAGGCAGCATGTTTCTGTGAGTTGGAACAGACGAGCTTTCTGCCCTGGTTCCCGGCACGTTCTGCAGTTGGGAGCAGTTTCCTACAAGCGGGAGCAACGGTCAGGGCTTCTGTTGAAGCTTCTTGCTTCATAATCGGTCGCCCGGATAGAAGCTGGTACGGAAACAGCAAGATCGAAGGCGACGTCTCTTCTACGTCCTCAGAAAGTCTGCGCTTCTGGTGCTCAGGCATTCCTGTCGGGGTTGTATACTCACTATGATCCAACGTTGGCTTTCTGTTGCACAAACTCAACCTTCGTCCGCCTTAGAATGTCATGCTCTCTGAATTGAAGCGAAACGTCACCCTTGCCTTTTCGCAGATACCTCGACTTCGGTCTGATAACGCGCATCATGCCTCAGCACCGCGCTGCCATGCTGGCGGCGATTGCGCACCTGGTGAACGCGGAGTGGGCGGCGCTGACGGACGATCTGGACGCGCTGGACGTCCTGAAGCCGTCCAACGACCGGGGGAAAGTCGCCAGGGCGCTGGCGGCAGCGTTTACAGGGGGCGCGCAGCCGCTGATCACGGGAAGTGGGGTGCCACGTGTCAGGTTTGGACAGGTATGCGACAGCGTGCAACGGTTGGAAGCTAGGCAAGACTCGCAATGTCGTGAGGGGAGAGTCCCAGCCTGCTCTTCATAGCACATTCTGCTTTGCATGCGTCCCAAGGAACACTCTGTCGTTGGTGTTGAAGAACGACTACAGCACGATGTGTACAGAGAAGAGAGCTTACAAAACCCGACAGCAGTTGAGAAAGTAATCCTTGAAGACCTTTCTCAGTACACCCCCTTGTGAGTCCGCTACGGTTGTCATTTCAGCCTCTGGGTCCAGGTTAGACGAGCACACTGCGCGCTCCAGATCAAGCAAACGCTCACCCGTCCCCCAACCGTCACTTCCCCTGCAGGTGGCCTCCAAGCTGTGGGCTATCGCGCTGCGCTTCCGCTTCAAGCTCCCCCCCTACTTCACGCTCGTGCTGCGTAACCTGGCCTCCCTGGAGGGCATCGGCCTGACGGTTGACCCGTCCTTCAAAGTCTTTGCCAGCGCATACCCCCACGTGGTCCGGCGGCTGCTCACCGAGAACACGCCCACGACCCGGCGCGTTTTGCGGACGCTCCTCACGGACGGCCAGGGGGGCGTCCGCTGGGACAGGGTTGCGGCGCTCGCGGCAGGGACCTCTGGAACAGGTACGCAGAAGGAAACGCTAACCTGCCTTTTCATTGGGTGGCAGCTTGTTGCTTGCTAAGTAGCATGATCTGCGTGCATCTGCATGTCCACTGCAACTGGCTTGGTTCGATGAAGAGGCACGCACCTGGCTAAATGTGTCATTCTTCCAGTTGCCCTCTGCATTTTGAATGTCTTCCCTCGTGTTTTCGTCCCTCGCTCGATTGCTAATTTCGGCAAACCACGTGCGTAGAACCGACAAAGCTGGTGGCGAGTACTGGCGCTGCTGGCGACCATCAAGAGCGTGCCTCTCGAGCCGCTGGCATCATCCTTGGCAGCAGCGGCGCAGGGGTGCGGCGAGTTCTCCTCGGAATGGTGAGCAATACCCGTGGACCGTCGTGCATTCTAGCATCGCTGCCCTTGAATGTGAGCCGTCATCTCCTCACATCGACGTTCTCTTAGGTCCTTTTCGTCACCACCTTTTGTGTCCCCTTTCCGGAGGACCTTGCTTGGGGCCGTTTGTCTTGGTGCAAGAAAAAGAGGAACTCAAATGCTTTGTTTTGTGAGTGCGCATTCAAAGCTCGACTTAACGAAGCTTCAGGTACTCTCAATCCGAGACAATCCGGTGACCTTCTTTGCGTGTTGCTCCATGCCCTTGCTTCTTTTGACTCGAAGAAGAGACGACTGTCCTTGAGTACCTCACGCTGTTCTCAAACAATGAGATAGCTCTCATTCCCGTGCCCTGGGATCGAACAACATCCGTATGAGAGGCTGAAAAATATGTGGAGATTTGTCGTAGTCACGATTCCTCTTAAGGAACAGGGCTTGTTCTTGCAGGACCTCGTTCGTTTTGCTGCCGGCTTCTCCTCCGCGTCAGCAGCTCCTGTCCGAGCGGTTCTCGCAGCCGCCGCCGCAGACGCCATCGATCGGACGCTGTTCGAAGCTCCCACCGACACACATCTGCGGGTATCATCAAGTGAAACCCTCTCAGGGTCACAGACGCACTGCAGTCCCACCCGAAGTGCAGCCTTCTCTCCGGCAGCTACTGTCAGCCAGATCGTGGCTATCAGCGATCCGATATTGACAACAGGTCTGGCCACGTTCGTCGTGTACTCGCCTTCAAGTAGGCGGACTGAAAGGGCAGTCACAAAGGAAACGGAGCGGCGAGTGCTGCTCAAACGTGCGTGGCTGCTCTTAAAGCTCATTGCTTCAAAACCGCCCCAGGCACTTGCCGCAAGGGCCCGCCTCTTTTGGACGGCACTTCTCCTTGCTGTCGCAGTTTTGCGAGGGCTTTCGGTCAGGGTATGGAGAAGGGTGTCTGCAGCAGTGGGTCTAGGGTACAGGCGAATCGAAGCTGACTCTGTGCAAGTTAGAGGGTCGTAAGACCCACGTGATGAGCCGATTTCATGTAATTTGTTGCAGAAAAACGATTGCCTTTCAGATCGTTTTAGTTGTTCAGGTTTAGCGTTGGCCTCCGGCCAGTGAGCACGTACGTAGTCGTTGAGTAAATAGGAACACGTGTGGTTGTTGTAGTGCAGCCTGCTCGCTCAACCCACAACACCTTCTGACCACGTAGGATGACAACTTCCCTAAATGCTCCTTTGGTGTGCAAGACTGTGACATACGGCGGCTCGAATGGATTCCATACACGTCCACAGTGACAAAGTCAATGGAGCCGGCGATAGCTGCTTGGTTACACAATGATGCATGTGCTGGTTATCTCACATCGAATTTCCGTTATGCTTGGTAGACTCTGGTTGTCCGTGAACCTGCACTATCGCAAAGAATTTGCATGCTAGCTGCAATCAAGATCAGCATCCGACCAGTGCACGAAGTTGTATACGTCGTCGTTGCTCAGTGCATGTACGATGACATCAGAACACAGGGCAGACTAGACAACCAGGAAAATCGTCACCTTGCACTGCAATCATAACGTCGGACTGTCATGGTGCCGTGAAACAGCACATGTGACTTCGGTACTGAACATGTTATATAAGCCATGGGCTATGCGCGGAGGCCGCCCACGCGTACACATGAACAGCTCATGCACGCGTCGGATCAAACTCACCGAGAGACGCATGCCAAGAATGCATGTTCCATCAAAAGTTCACTTTTCTATGTCACCCCGGGCCTATGTGAATTGGGTAAGGTGCATAAACAATTCAATTGAACCATGTGCATGGCAAACAGCACGGCGCGGGTGCCGCTTGCGATGTGCATGATCGATGCCGGCCGCGCGATCGCGAAGTCAGTTAGTCCAGACGCGGACGCAATTTCAAAAGGAACCAATATGCCGGGCCAGCGATCGACACTTTGGCAATAACGGGCGAAAACTTGCTGCTTGCTGACATGCAAGTTTACTAGGATCCACGTAGGTACAGCTGGTGCACCATCTTCGAAAGAGGGTCGTGAATTTAGGGAACATCACAAAGATGTAAAGCTCACGAGGAAGGGAAAAACACATGAGCGTCGCTGGAGGACCATACACGAGATGCGTCAGCGAGCAACCCACGGGCTCATGCATACAACCCTGTCTTCGAACACTCAAGAGAGCGTGACGACGACACGTTCTACCTGTTTTCAATGGTGCACATGGCGAAGCTCAGCCCAATCGAATCGAACTCATCGATGCTTCGTTCTTAAAAATCCCTTACAAGCTTGCGAATGGCATGATTGATGGGCTAGAGTTGACAAACGAACGGGCGCAAGAGGCAGCAACGACAGTCGCTTCTTGTCAGGGTGGGCCCGTCAGCCTTTGGCCAGAGGGCAAATGTACTGCCTGCTACACATGAAGAAAAGAGTGAGCACGGTAAGGCTGGCACGTAATAACGAAGCAGTCCTAACGCGGACATTTGAGGTTGCAGCGCTGCGCTGCACAATTCTAAGCCGGGCCACGTCCAAAGCACATTGGAATACCGTTCAAAGATCTTAAGATTGACCAGGCCTAATTATCTGGCAGAGTTTCATTTGAATGGAAAAAGACGTACTTTTCGAGCGTTCAGTTGACAACCAAGGCTCAAGCCCGTTCAAACACGTGTCTAGAAAACGTTACACAATCTACATGGTGCTCTCACCTGCTGCATGGAGGGCTCGATTACATTCTGCAAAGCGGCTCCAACTGGATGCAGGCGCTTTGAAACGAAGCCCCCTCCGCTAAGGGCATCCGTGCATTGGCCGAAACGCAAGCCCGGGAACGTAGAAAGAGAAGCTCAAGCTTGACTAATGAGAACATGAGAGACGGTGCGGAAGCAAGTCGTCCCATCATTAGTTATAGGAACAAGACGCCAATTACTCTGCAAGAAGGCGAAACTTCTATAAGACGCTGCATTCGCTTGTCAATGGCGGCGGCTTCAGCCCAGAGACAGGCACACAAAGTGGAAAAGCTGCTCCACATCGGAGATTCGTCGTTTGAAAGATCAAGCAAGCAGGTTAGAAGATAGGGTAAACTACACCGAGCACCGTGGCCGTCAGCGCCTCTTTGCCCATTCCCTTCTTCGCGATGGCCGCCTGCTCTGTTCGCACTCACACAATTGCCCGCTTATCCAGGCTCCAAGACAAGGACGCAGCTGCTTAAGAGACATGTTCAAGTCACTCTGAAACAGAGATGATCGGAAGCTTGCAACGATACAAGAAGAACCATTTCATGACAAAGAGCAAGAACAAGGGACTATCTAAAGCAGCCAAGCACCAAAAGTGGAGACTTCTGAAGTTCATTGAACAAGATCCATTCAGACACACTTTGATTGCTTGCCAACCAAGGCCATCACACTGCCCTTTGGCGCCACCAAGCCAATGCATCATTTGGGCGCTGCTCGCACCAAAGCAGCAAAGGTGGAACTCAACCCAAGAGCAAGATCAGTGGTGCAATTAACCATCTGAACAGCAGATGGCGAACGAGGGCATGATATAGTGAACCTCTGAACAAACACCTATTTCTCTTGCCATTTTTTGCCTTGTCGTCAGTGCCCAAAGTTGGAAGGAAGAGACATGTCCCAAGTTAACAAAACCTGTAGAGTTCTTCTAGGTTCCCAAAAACCTCGTCTCGGACCTAGGTTGTAGATTGGCAAAGCCCCAATAGAGCACAAGGCATAGAAAATGCATGAGGGTATGCACACTCTGAGCCTCAACAGGAAACAAACCGTTGTGGCAGCAAAAGGCATAGACCCAAAACCATGGAGACCCCGGGGTAACCTGCATAGTGAGGACACAGAGAAAATTCGGCGAAGCAACAAAAGTGAGGCGCCTAACCTTCTTCGATTGGGCATCCTCGTGGACCTGGGACCGTCTTCTTTAGATTGTTGCATCTTTGTGAGCCTGAAGCTCTTTGCTTGCTTGATTGCCTAACAGCACTACTTAATCCAAGCTACGATAGCCTGTCTTGCCTGAGGCTTCACTGTTTGCACAAATTCTTAATCCTCTTGTAACCTGGATAAGCACACTGGATGCGACTTTGTGAGCCTGAAGCTCTTTGCTTGCTTGATTGCCTAACAGCACTACTTGTTCCAAGCTACGATAGCCTGTCTTGCCTGAGGCTTCACTGTTTGCACAAATTCTTAATCCTCTTGTAACCTGGATAAGCACACTGGATGCGATTCACAAGGCCACAATGACTGCCGTGGAAAAAGCAAGGTGTACACCACTTCCAGGAGACATTGATGAAAAACATAGACAACATACAAAATTGGATACTCTTCCGACATCCACCAGCTCTCATTTTCTTAAGCGCAAGGATCAGCCAGGATGCCGGTTTTGTGAACAAATACACTCGTGACATCTTGGACATGACATTTTGGAGCAGGACTGCATCAGAAAGGCAGATGCAAAACGAGCAATGAAGCATCAAATCGTGAATTGACTCGAAGCAGGTTGGGAAGATTAGGAGAGGCAACATACAAAGCAGAAGTTGTTTGGCTCAGCAGTGGAGACAATGTCTCGAAGTGGGGCAAAGCCCCTTTAGAGCATACCACCTACATGACGTATATAGGTGCTTGCCCAGAGTCCTAAAGAGGGACGGTTCCCTAGAGCAATTGGCCGAAGGCCCAAATCATGAGCACCCAAGGGTTGCCCATGTTGATGAGGAGACAAAAACTCTGGCGAAAGTCAGAAGAAACACAACACACACCAGATCTTCTTTCTTCTTGGGTGACGCTGAGCATAAGAATCTTGGATGTTTAGACTGTTGTTGAAAGTGAGAAGTTGGATGCACTTGCAAAATCCCTAATTCAATTTCTGTTGCGCCGCCGCAAAAAATCCTCAGGTCTGCAAACCTTGTGAACAAACACTCTCTTGACATCCTCAAGCAGAAAAGCATCGGAAATGCAAATGCAAAGGACCAATGAAGCAACAAGAGGAGTTCCAAGAAGATCCGCAAAAACCAACTCAGTCAAACGAAGGCAACATACAAAGCAGAAGTCTTTCAGGTCTTTTGGCCCCGGAGAAGAGACAATGTCTCAAAGTGGGGCAAAGCCCTTTTAGAGCATACCACCTACATGACATATATAGGTGCTTGCCCAGAGCCCCACAGAGGGACAGTTCCCTAGAGCATAGGCCGAGGCCCAAAATCATGAGCACCCAGTAAGGGCGCCCATGTTGTGGTGGGTGCCAAAAGAGAGAATCTGAGAGCTTGAAAACGAACTTCAAATTTTGTTCAAAAACCCGTAGGCTGGAGTCAGAATATGTCAGAACGCATGGAAGGAGAACGTGGACTCCAGTTTTCCTTTCTGGACCCCCACACCGGTTGGTACCCTGCACCCGCAAGTCAATTTAAGCTGGTTACCGTACATTACGGGTCACCGGGTCGTTTGTTCGGCAACTGGGAGCATGGTGCCAGGGCTAAATGACTGCATTCGAGCGCTCGGTGGAAGTCGGGCTGGTCGGTCAGCAGCAGGCTTTGAGTTACGTTATGGGCATGCTAGGTCGCGCGCGTGGCCAGCTAGCCTTGCATCAATCTTGCGCGCGCAAACTGAACAGTACCAACCGGTGTGGGGGTCTCGGACTGCAAACTGCAGTCCGCGTTCTCCTTCCATCCGTTGTGTCACCATAATAAGGCTATAGGATAGGTACCGTATTCCGACTCCCCGAGTCTGAATTTTGAAGCTGCTGAAGTCGAAGTCTGCCAGACTGTTCCACAGTCACGCGACCACCTAGCCACGTATAAACACGTGGCAAGCGAGAACCAATGAGAATGGTACACCAGACTGGACACGTGACCATAGATTCCAATCACAGCACGTGAATTGGATGTTGCCACTGCTGATTCAACGGCTTAGATGCTGAAGAGCTGCATCTGACGGCGCAAACGTTTCCGTCAGAATCAGAGGGTTCATGCAGTCGACAAGTCTAGTGATGTCAGCGACTCGAATTGCAATCTAGCTGATTCAGGCAGCCTTGCATTGAATTTGCATTGCAATGGATTGCATTGATGAGCATCTAGCTAGTACTACTAGTACTAGTACCGTACTAGAGAGATTACCTATTCTGAATTCCGCAATGCAGGGCCAGAAACTCCTAGCTAGATGTTGATGCCTTCAAAGTTCCACGGCCTCAATGCTGCCCCAATCCTGCGTTCTTTCCTGACATGGATCCTGCATTGGCAAACGATGCAGCTGCGGCCATTTTGCGTGCAAAGATTGAGAAGGCAGCAGACGATCTCCTACAGAAACCTGACTTCGTGTACTCAATAGACAGTCTTGAGTCATTCTGCGCTGATAAGCCGTTTGAGTTCTCCCGCTCCAATACCAAAGAGTACTTCAAGTATGCCTTGATCGGGTTGAGGGGCAGAGGTTTACCACAGGCAGAGGATTGGGCAGCGAGCCGCATCCTGGATGCAATCGAGGCAGAGACTGCACAGAAGCAGGCAGTGAGTTGATGGCCGTTTATGTTCGGATCAGCTGGACCTTAGCCGCCACTTTGAGGTCTCAACTTTGCACCTTGTTCCAAATCTGAGCAATACCAACTGGAAAGAAACGTCAGAATGTATAATCTCAGGAAAGAGGACTACTGAGTCTGCAGAGAGCAGCATTGTGGAGTCCAGTGGCTGCTGTGAAGTGCAGTCTGGTACTGGCACAGGATTCCTCAGGCGCAAGTATGGAATTCTGCCAGAATTGCCTTATTGGTGAATGTGTAAAGAATTGTCCCCTTGCCATTGTTGAGCTAAGTGAAAGGCTTGCTGAACTGAGCTTTATGAATTCCTGAAGCTGAACTGAGCCCCTGGTGTTCCTTCTTTCCTGGTGCCAGATCGCCAAAAAGCACGCCGAAAACAGGAAGAGGAGTCGAGAGATGGCCAGAACATCCCATTCTCAGAACATCAGCGGGGAAAGTGCGAGGGGCTATTTCACTGTGAAGCACTATCACTACGACGCAGACAAGGATGGGTACGTCGCAGAACCAACGTCACCCTGATGGATGACAGCGTCCATCTCTCTGATTGCTCAAGGAATTATAACCGCGCGCATTGTTGCAGAACTCCGTATCCTTAATAGTTGAGAGATATGACGAGTTTTCTTGAATCAAAGGCAAAGAAAGGTACTTTGTTTCCCCTTAATCTGCACTAATCAGATGATCCTCTTTCTGCAGTGTCTCCTCAGGCAGCGCCATGAAGAGTCACCGAAACGGGCTCTCTCCATCCAACAGAGGCCACTCAGAGGCGGCGAGAGGAGCTGGATCTCGAGGCTCAGGGTATGTGCCAAACTTTCTCATCCATTGTACATTGGTTGCTGACACTGCCTGTTTTACTCAAGGTTTTAAATGCGAATGTGCAAGCCGATCGAGGTTATCCTTTCGAAAGATATTTTGTGCGTTCCAAAGCTCTTGATCTGAAAAGGCTGGGCTGGGTTTGCTATCAAATATGGCGTCTGACTTCTTCTCGGCACAGCTGGCAAATGAGGACCTGTTTGATGCTCTTTCACTTTTAGAGTGATCGAAGCTGCAGAAGAACAATGTGGTCATAGCCCTCTGTTGTGTTGTTCTTGATAGGTCACTTTGTATTTGCAGGATTAGCAGCAAGCCTGCATGGTCACATGAGACAACTGCCGCGAACGAAGCTGAGGGTAGTGATGACGACTCGTCGCTTCCCATCAAGCGTGCGAGGAGGGACATGCAGGTGAGAGGGCCAGGCATTCTGTGCTTTTTCAGTACTGGCATTCTTGATAGGTACAGATAGACTGTCTGCTTGCATGCATAATGGGACTGGGTTTCCTCAAATCGTACTAGGTGGCACCTTGGTTTAGTGGTCTACTTCTATAAAGCGGAAATGTTACAGATCTTGCGAGAACCGCACCTTCTTGAGCAGATGCGCAACAGCAATTGGTTAGCAACATTTTGCAGAGAGGCTTTCAAGTTGTAGCGGAAGCTCCTGCATCTTCTCCACCCATTTTATGAGGCTTCAATGCAGAATCTCATTGGCTAACCTAGTGTCCTTCATCTCAGCCCCATCGCTGGGATGATCTAAGCAATCAATAGCACAGGGCTTTTGGTAGGGAGTGAACACGATTGAATACACAAGGGCAACTCAAGATTTTGAAGCGCAACTTTTAGCCAGTATCAAGAGTGAAGTGTCTGGGGAGTAGCCTAGAAAGTTATTGGCTGCTTTTCTTTGTGACCAGGCGCACAACGTACAGATACGCTTCGCTTGTCCATGCGTTTGACAGCTGTCCTTGCAACATCAGTTTCCATCCAACTCTGCAGGCACGCTACTTTAACGAGAATGCTCCTGACATAACCAACAGCAACCACAGCAAGGAGAGGGGCGGGGTGGGAAGAAGCTCTCCAGCACGCGCTGTCTTTGCTGAGCACCCCGCCAACCTCGCTCCTGAGAACCAGACAGAACACGTGGCACAGGTCAAGGAGGGTGCAGACTCCCCCACCAAGGTGGCGCTGGAGTGCATGATCGCTGCCAAGGCCGACGAGCGGCGCAAGTACCACGAGCTGCACCTCCTGCTAGACGACGAGGAGGCCGACGGGGAGGCGGCGAGACGGGCGCAAGCAGAGCACGTCGCAGCACTGCTGAGCCGGAAGAGGTTCACCGACGAGTTCAAGGCCGCTGAGCTGGAGAAGAAGAAGCAGGTGAGACGTCCACTTTGTGTACTACGACAGGTGGCAAGAGGTGTGAGAGATTCCCTTGGGTTGCCCAAAGGCCAGCTTTCTCAGGCAGGATGGAAGACTTCGTAGATTTATCAGTGCTTGCGTTGCCTGCGATGCTCATACTTCTTGAGCATCGTGACTTAAAGAGTCGTTTCGGAGCAAGCGCTTGCCAGATGCCTACTCTTCAGCTTCATAACCGAACCTTTTACAAAAGAACAGGAAAAGGTTTGGTGTCTGTTCTGACCACGTGCCCACACTTCAAGGGCGCACAGTCTGCTCCGAAGATGACAAGGTTTCGTCAGGCATACACGTCACATTTCTGAGCTTGCGCACATTTGACATACTGTCTCCTTTCTCCTGTCACAGGTCCTCGGCCGCTCCGTAGCCAGCCCGTCGTCCACGGCTCCTGGCCTGTCTGCTGATCGGGTGCCGTCTGCTGGCAGCACGGGAAAGAGCCTTGGAGCTCTGGCTGGCCTGGCTGCCAAGGACGTCACCTCCCCCGGCCACTTCCGCCAAGCGCGCCAAGCCACGAGCGGGGGTTTGAGGCAGGCGGACATGTTCCAGGTAGGTCGACCCTGGAAGAAATAGTCTTTGGGATTGTCCGACCTTTCCGTCCCTTCTTTTCTAACCATGCCGCTGGAGATCCCAGCATGTCTGGATAGGCCTTTTTGCAGACAGTTTGCCCCCTTGAACGGCCAATCATGAATGGTCCAGCGGAGATTTTTGATCACAAGAGGTCGACGCACGCAATGAGCCGGCTTTCTCTAGTTCCAGCCGCTGTGAGACAGGTCAACATGTGAATGGTGCCTCCAGCTACCTAAAAGCCCCGGGTGCTCGACAGATCTAAAAAGTCTGTTCCCCTGGTGCGGCTTCCTTTCGTGTTCTGAAACCAGAAGGATATACATTTGAGACCGAACACATAAAGGAAATGTTTGTGTATTTCGAAGTCAGCCGCGGGTTCCACGGTTGCAACGCCCATTCTGTTGCCTTGCTGGCTTAAGATCATCTTTACGCCAACTGTCAGCCAAATGGAGTCGTCAAGTCTTGCCACTGCGCAGCAACTTTCTGAACAGTCCGTCTTTCCTTGCAGGTGGGCGCCCCTCTCGGCCTGTCTACAGAAGCTCGACTGCCTCGGGAGGGCCCCTTCAACAGCAGCCCCCTCCGCAACAGCCCCATCTTCCCTCTGGGCCTCCCCCCTCGCCCCCCTCAGTTGCTGTACCCCAACGCAGCCACGGGTCGCGGTACGTCTGCCCTCATGCTCACGGGAGACGCTGGGAACATGCTACTGGAACAAGTCCCCTTCCCTCCGACCCACCTGGCGCCTCTCCCGGAGACCTACATGAGGAGCTTAACCCCTTGGCGCCGGACACTGGTCCACGAACAGTTGGGAGGTACCGCTCCGCTCGTGACACGCCTCGACTTTGAGGATGCTTCCGGTCGCGGTTTCGGATTGTTCGCCGACAGGTCTCGAGGAGGAGAGGCTTCGCTGAAGCACGGTGCCAGGGAGTTGGATGCTGAAATCGGAGCACAACTGGCGGTGAAGCCGAGTCCCCTCAGCCGATTCAACGACCCGGAAGCGAACGGGCTGGGCCAGAAGACGATTGCAGCCGGCGCAAAGGGGCTGCACTGTGGGGCCAGTGGGGCGTCGGGCCTCAAAGGGGATCGGTGGAAGGGAGAGACTGGCGGCCCGCTGGGCGAGATGGACGAGGTAGAGGACGGCGAGATTGTCGATGACGTGGAGGGAAGCGCTGAGGACGAGAAGCTGATCGTGCCAGCTGGCGGAAATGGAGCGCTTCCAGAATCTGCGCAGGTGAGCTCGAAGTGTTCCAAAGGTTGTTGACAAGCTTATAACTTTGAGCGGGTGGATTGCGGAAAGGCTTGGCTGATCTAGCTGAGGAGTGCCGATCATGTGTGCGAGAATCGGCGGAATTGTCTCGTCCAGCAAATCTACACTTGTAGTCTGCAGTCTACACTTCCTGAACGCATCTGGCGACACTGGAACTTTTGAAAGAGACGACGTGGCGACTCATTTGGAGTCAAGATCCTTCGCCGTTGCCTTTTGGTCAGGAGATTCTGTCTGCTTCCACCAGCGGTGCGCGCTTGGGACTGGTTTCCATTTACAGCAAGCTGTCCCTTACCACTTTATCGTGACCGCGGGCTCGCCCCTTTCTTCTTGTTCTGTATTTTCGCTTCTCTCGTCTGCACATAATCTCGATTGTCGGGTGGAACTGAATCTCATGTTGGGCGGCCTCTTCCCAATCCGTGCGCATACTTCGGCTTGATTTGCCTCCTTGACGCCTCTGATTCGGACGCCGGCTGAAATGCAGCTTGACGTGGTTGTGAAAGGCGACGGGCGGCCGGATGTGTGCCTCGACGTTGTGGAGAAGCAGCAGCATGGCGCGGCGAACGAGAAGCAGATCACGTGAGTGATGCCGTACTGTGTCCAGCATCGTATGAGAAGATCGAAGCCGTCGCTCGTGCTAGAGTCTTGCCTAAGAGAACCGCTTCTTTCAATGTTCAGAGACGGGGTAACAAAGTCCGTTGAGAGACAGACGTTCTACGAGCTTGGAGAGATTCCCAGTTTCTGTCGGACCTGGTGGATCGTCGGAGTGCCTCTTTCACGGTGTAGTATTTTGAGTGAATGAGGCAAACACTTTGTGCCTCTATCGCACTTGAATCGTTTGGAAGAATACCCGTTGATCTGAACCCAATAAATAAGCGGTTAATCGTTGCAGTCGAAGTCATCGTCTTTCCCAGGGCTCCGACTGCCTCAAACGTTTTTCCGGTTCCTGCAGTCTGGACGTGACGGAGCCCCAGCCCAATGCACCGGCCGTGGTCAACAGCTTAACCTCTTCCCTGGCGCCCAACAACCTGGACAACAAAAAGGTCGGGTTCACAATCAGCAGCACCACCACAGTCATGAAACAGGTGCGGGCTGCAGCTTATTGAAACTCGCGTCGGCCTTGTACTGAGCAGTTGGTTTAGAAAATGGCTGTTTGCAGGGGGACTTAATGTCAAGGTTCGCCCTGGCGATCATGACAACCTCGGTTCCACAGTAACTCTGCAAAGCTAGAGGAGCAACATGCTGGCCCATTTTGACACAAGATGATTCGGCGTTACTTTGCTAGATCGTCGTCGAACAGGTTGACTTGCCTGCCCTCATTCTCGGGAGTTCGAGCAAAGTATGAGCATAAAGAAGGCCGGATGAATGCACCTTTCAATGTCTTGCTCGAAAGTGCGATGTCAGCTAATTCGATGGAGACCCCATCAAGTCAATGCGTGACAATTGTCCGTTGATATCTTGTTCAAGGGATTCCTAGCCACTCACAAGTAGCACCTTTGCTGCTGGTTCAGATCAACCCCAACGGCCAGCAGCAAACCGGTGAGCACTGCAAGAACGTCGAACTGTCCAGCGCCCTCATCTCCACCACCGCCGCACCGTCGGACGGTGCCGACAGCGTCTTCCCGGTGGGCAGCCAATCCGACGTGGGACCATTTGCAGCGGACGACAAGAAGGTGCGCCCCACTGTGTCGGCGCCGTTTGTGTCGAACGTGAGTGATGATAGCGTGGATTAGCAGAAATGCCGGCCATCAAGATTCCCTACAATTTGCCACTTTCGGACGTCCTGCGGGATCAGCTGCTCCGAGATATTGTCTCCATACGCCCAGAAAAGCGGGACAAGGCGTCGAACATGATCGTTTATTGTCTCGTTTGGCCGTGCGGATACGTTCGCTCAGTACTCTTTCCGGGATCTTGATCACCTCTCTTTTGACACGTCGAACTCACTCCAAGTGTGCACATTGTCGGACGGGTAAATACAGCGGGAACACGCCACCATTCTCAGTAGGATTTAGTACTGGCTTGACGTTCGAGGCGTCCAGCCAACATCAGTACTGAAAGCATTTAACGCTGCAGGTTCATCTACCAGACAAAGTAGAGGCTGATGTTCGGAGCGACCTTCCGGAAGAGTTGGAGAAGGGCACACTTCGCAAGGATGAAGAGTAAGTGACTTCAACGAACAACTTCCTCAGAGGTTCTTGGAGTTTTGCACGTTTGTCGACAGCTGCGCCTCAAATGCCAATGTCCCTGTCTTCTCATCTGTCGCCGTTGGGAATGCGGTTAGCTAGAGCCTGCCGCTGTAACGTTCTTCTGGACTACGGGGGTCGTGACATAGTGGGCTTGCTGTTCATCTGGCCGTTCAGCAGAAAGGGTCTTCGGCTGGAAGCTCAAAAGCACTCACGTTTTCAATGATTACCCGTCTTGGAGTAAGATTTAAACTAAATGCGAAGCCCTTGATTGAAAATCGGACTCGTCACGGCAAGCTGTATTTCTCACCTAAACCTATTTCATGCAACGTACGTTCTCAAGGTTCTGAGAATTTTGCAGCAGGCGCGAGGACACCAAGAAGCTGCTCAAGCTCAACGTCGCCCCCGCGTTCCGCGCAGCAAAAGGAGCTACAAGCTCGAATTTGCCCAAGGATGGCGCACCTCAGGTGGGTTGAATTCTGAGAGCTCCAGCATAGGTCAGCAGAATTGCGGCTGGAAGAAGAGAGCGCCGGTTGCCGAGGCTGCTGCATATGTTCCTATCCATATTCCAGTTGTATCTGCGAACAGCGGTGAGAAACGGCTAATCTGAAGGCTTGGAAACATTCCTCTATCCTACGGTTGCAGCCTGGCGAGAAAGTTGAGGACGTCGGCGTTGCGTCGGGCGAAGAGGAGGAACATTAGGTCGACGGCAGGAGGTGAGCTGGGCTGGCTGACATCGAGCGTGGTTTCTTTTGCAAGTCCAGTTGAAGGCTTCTCAGCAGAACTTTAGAGGGTAACACTGAAGAGTCAAGTAAGCTCGCTTATAAGACCTAGATGTGGTAGGATCACGGACTGCACTACTCCACTCTGGGTGTCGGGTGTCGGTTCTTCAGAGAAGCATAGCTTGTGCTTTGGGCCCTCTCACAGCGGGGTAGCCCAGGACCGCCCGGATACTGAGCACTTGTGTTGCCTTCGTCCCGAAAACCTTTCCCGGGGATGCCGGTGAAGGGTGACTGAAGAAACACAGAGAAAGGTTGTTGGGGGCACTCCAAGACGGCTTCCGCGCAATCGCGCCTGGAGAAGCGTCCCTTGTCAGGACGACGCAGATAACGAGTCGCATGGGGCGCATCCATAAACAACGCTCCACAATCTTCGCAACCGATGTTCTAAGAAGTTTACCCTTGTCGTTGCTTGACCCTGAGTTTGTCCTTCTGTCATAAGCTAGCATTGCGGAAAGCAGAAGCTCGCCGCCCGCTTTCCGTGCAGCGGCTTGGCCGACCAGGAGACGCCACGGAACGACAAGCCGGAGCCGGAGGTCCCTTCCGCTGTGGCTTCTCAACTGGCCTGGGAGGAAGCGTTTGAGCGCTACTTCGAATCCCCAAAAGCGGCTGCTGTGCCAACGTCTAAGCAGCAACCAGGAGAGCACGCAAAGCAGGTGCGTCACATGTTGTGTCTTTTGTCAGATTAGATAAGCGCAAGCGGAAAATCCATCTCAATCGGGCGTGAATTTGGTCGGAGAGTTGCATTTTTCGGCCGGAGAGTCGGATGCACCTGACGCTGCTCGTCACTATGGGAGCAAGACTTATATTCGAGCAACTTGGCAATCTCACAGACCATTTATCAAAGTGACCAATCTACTAGGAGACGGCACAGCCAACTGATTAGACATCCAGAAAGTCAGTGATACTGAGTCAATTGAACGTTGTTCACGTGCTGTTGCAGCCCGAAACTCTGTGAACTTGTGCCCGGTCTGGAGCCTCTTTTGCTGTTCTCTGGTTCTCCGACAGAAACCATCGTCAGGCCACCACGATATACTCAAACTATCTGACTTCTCTTCAAACGATTTCCGCAGGCGTTCCCGGAAGCTGTCGCACCGGCGCCGCTCTCCCCCTGCCCCCACGGACCGAGCATCGATGGCCTGAACCTCGACCCCATCTTCCGCTGCGATGACATCTCTTCTTACCAGGACGAAGAGGAGCTCATTCCGGCCCAGGCGGGCCTTCTTGATGTGAGCGATCGTTCAATCTGCTTTGGATCCCTCAAGCGTAATCTCGGCGCTGTTTTACGTTCCATGCTCTATCAAAGGTTGACTCACGAGCCGTTTCTGTGGGGACCAGATATACCAAGAACAAGCGAGAATAAGCAGAAGTCGACTAACAGAATCCAAAGTTTTCGGAGAGACCTTCATTCTTTCTAGTGTGCGTGCTCATCATGAATGCCCTTTCGCAACCGATTCAGTTTCTGAGCTTCAACACGGCGAATAACATGTGCACGTATCGTTGTCCCGACCTGACGCCACGAATTACAGGATCCATATGTGCGCGCCCCGGGTCATCCATTTCAGGCTTAGCTTCAAAATGGGTTTCGTATGATATTAGCTGCTAGAAGGCCTGTCTTTCTCGGCTTAAATATTTTGCTTCTGCTTTCAAAGGTCAAATCATTGATTCTCCTCGCTTTGTCTTGAGTTTGTTGATGCAACGGTATGCGTAGGACGTTTTCGTGGACACCCCTTCTACATACAACTGAGATTGGCGGTCAGACTGTCCGGCATGCTGACGTGAGAGTTGCACCTGTGCAGGCGTATCGCAGCGGCAGCCACACCGACTCCCCCAAAGTCTCTCCCCCCGCCCGCCTCTCCACCGGCGTCGGCTGCCACATTCCTGGGCCCGGGGTCTTCAACCGGGCGCCCATGACGAACGGAGTCAGCAACGGGCCAACCGGCCAGAAGGGGCGGCGCATGACCAAGACAATCTGCCCGGGAGACAGGGACCAGAAGCGCCTCAAACTGGCGGAGCGGCTGCCTGGAAACAAGGACGGCGCGACCGACGGCGGGCCCCACCTCAAAGAAGCAGGGAACGAGGACGGCTCTGCGTTTTGGACGCAGTATGAAAACCCCGAGTACGATCGAGACGATCCAAGCAGCTTTTGAGACATGTACGCTATGGTCGGCCGTTAGATAGGAAGAGTTTACGAGAGGAAATAGGTGGAGCGATATGTGCTGAATGGAATAAGTTGAGAATTGTCCCAAGACTGTCCGATGAAGGGAGCTCGGATGTGGAGTTTGCCAACAGCAGCCAGAAACGGTGTAAGTACCAAACATTATCTTGTGTTTTAGGACTATTATCCGGCACTGATTGAGATGTAGAGACCGGTTGCCAAAGATTGTAGAGAGTAGAAGCGAGAATTGAGGTGGAGCCTGCAGGAACTCAATCCCAGTGAAGTGAGGCGCACGACTTTGAGATGGTGGTTCATGAATAGCGGCTGACTTCCAAAAAGAGCAGGGTCTATCGGTGAGGTTTACCGCGAGCAGAGCAAGGTGTGAAGTAGCGTACGATTGGTCAAGCGTGTGCAGGTGTACAATTCAGAGAAAGTATAGCATCGAATTGAGCAAGCCTGCCGATAGACTGAGCGACCCTGAGCAATATTTCAGAACTTCGAGCTGTTTGTAGAGGTCTTACCTGTAGAGTTGATGTAGCGAGAAGAGATCTGCCTTCGTGGTCCTTGCTGCTGATCAAGTAACGCGTGTATACAGTGTACTTTACAAGGAGCTTCGCGCAATCATGATCTCAAAGGATCAGGTGGCCCCCCGGGCCCGTGTGTCACCCAGAGTTATACGATTGGCATACTGCTTTCAGTTTGACAAAATCCACAAAACCGACACGTGCGTCAAAGGTGCACGCATGAGCGACGTACCGGCGCCGGCGCGGATACCGCCTTCCATGTTTCGTATTTTCTGAATCATGTTCGAATGCGGCCTGCAGGCCGCGTCACGGTTGTATCGCTGCATGCATAACTGCGTTGTTCTAATTTCCTAAGTTTGCATGCACGCAAGGAGTGCAGCATAGCTACCGAAAACTAAGTGACGGCCTCGATCCGACTATATAGATTGCGACTTGAGACTGTTTGACCGGCGGCCTGTCTCACGCGCGCCATGGACCGATCCCCGCACGCAGCGCAGCCACAGCATCGATATCCACCGGCTTAGAGGGATCCGCAAATGCATGCAAATAGCATGCGTATGCGCCACTTTGATCGATGTGATGCACATAGCAAGCAACAAAAATCACTGTACACCGCTTCGTTAAGATATAGTATTAAAGATATGATCGGGTTTAAGCAGGCCCGTGCATGCAAATCTAAGGTTGTGGATCATGCCCACAGATTGTACACGTGCATCCCATGATCATCCAATCCATGCATCTCCAGGGTATCGCACAATAGGACAGATGTTTCGTCCAGTTTGTGTTACTAAAAGAATAGGCTCCGATTTCGGGACATGGTCAATCGGGAGCGTCATCATCGTCTCCTGGCTCGTGATCCCTTATCCGCACGTCGGCGTCCTCACCGTATTGGATCGAGTTGTCTATATGCGACAGCACGTACTGGATGCTCTCTTCGTCCGCGATGTCGAGGGGTAAGAAGTTGACCATGCTCCAGTCGTCGAGCTGCGCGCATGATACACGGACAATTCGGGATTTGGCAGCTCTTTTTGATACTATCTGAAGCTCTTCATCCAGACCATTCCCAATCCAAAGACAGTCTGAGATAACTTCTGCAAAGGAAGCATAAACAGAGAAAACACTTTTCCCTGTGTCGATCTCTAACCCAACGGGTGGTCCACCGTCAGCAACTTTTTCAATCTTGCATGTAACCGGTTTGGATTCAACCTAGCCCCAGTGCTCGTTCCTCAGCACTCAATGCACTTGATCTTCAACTCCGTGATCATGAGCTGCCGCTTGTAATTCCGGCTTACGGCAGCAGCTCTTCCAACGCAGTACTTACCAGGCCGGCGATGGCCGTGTTAAGCTTGCTGAACTGGGGCGGCATGTCGCGGTTGAGGTCCGCGAGCAGGAGGCGGACGTCCGGGTCCAGGAACCTGTCCAGCTCGCGCCGGTCCGGCAGCAGGTCCACCTTGCTCAGCACGTTCACGTGCGCCACCTCTAGTTGCACCATCGCCGAGAGCGACGCCAGGCAGCCGCTGATGTACTTGGGCACGTCAGCAGCAAACTGGGGGGGAAGAGAAGGGGTGAGACTTCCGTCAAGGACGGAAAGAGAAGGGCGATGTGGTCGGCTTTAAGCAAGCGAGATCAAAAAGCGCTTGCGGTGAGGAAAAGGGGCGAGCCTGAGCGGCCGCTTGATCCAGGAGGGAGTGCAGGGCTCCTCCGGTTGCAACGGAGGAGAGGAGAATGCAGGCGGAGATTCCGATAGTAAAACCCGTAACGCCGAGGGGTGCCAGAAAATTGCGCATCTCTTGGTCCATAACAGTTCCTTCGTATGCTCGTGCTTTCCACCGGATAAACGAACTACTCGGTTCAGAGCTTTCTCAGATCAAAATGACGTTGGGGCCTCTAGACAAAGTAACAAGCTCCTTTCATCATGGGTCAAACAACTCCAGAAACATCGTTCGGTTCCTCATAAATTACCCTACTCGACGATATGTGGGTTGCGAGTTCACTGATACTTCAAAATTCGCAAACAAGGCATCCGACGAAACCTTGATATTCTTGAAAGAAGTCTCTCTCGAGGGAGACCAAGAAGATCTCCGAGCCCCCATTTTTGTTTCTTTCTTCTCGCAGTCGCACAAGCCCGCTTAAATGCGCCCACCTGCGAGTCCATAAGGTAGACGACGCATATCCGGAAGTCCCACTGCTTCAGCTGGTCCACGAAGGTGCGCAGCACGGGCACGTGCGAGTAGAGCTCAATCTGGCCGGGGCAGTCAAAGATCTGCAGCAGGACGCAGAGCACGGCATGTGATATAAAAGGTGCAAGGCTGTGAGTTTTCTCGACTCGCACGACGGACAGTTGAGCGTAAGCCATGCTGCCTTACCTAAAGCGGAAGGAAAAGTTAATTCCTTTCTCGTCGCTTCAATAGCGAGAAACTAGAACGATTACGAGCAAGTGAGTGGCACGTCGTTTTACTTGACAGTTTTCTAAAAGGCAGAACTGTTCGGAAAAAAGTGAGGCGCCGTTTCCACCTGTCACTAGGAGCGAGAAAGCTAGCCTAGAGGTGAGGAGTGTCTAGCACCATAAAAGTACTTTTGAACGCATCTCGTATGTGCAAGGCGTTGATGCCAAACACTGAGGGTCAAAGACTGCCCTGCGCGCCGAACTTCAAAACCTTCACAGTTGCAACATGTTCAAGCCGGAATTTAGAGCTGTTGGACCTTGGTGAGTACGGATACAACGTCCAGGGAAGCAAACGCGCAACCACACATCCACACTCTGCAAGTAGTCCCACTAGTTCGAACCAGTCAGGCGAAAAAGCATAGCTTCAATCAACCCAGAATGCTGCGGAACTCACGATGTAGTCGTCTTCTGCAAAGTTTTGGAGCTCGTCGGCGAGCCAGACCTCCAGGTTTTCCTCCAGGTACTCCATGCAGTGGACGAGCCCCCCGTTGGGGCCCAGCTGCAGCTCCTCCATCACGTCCTCCAGCGAGATGAGCTCACGGATGTCTGCGCCAGCACCAAAACCAAGCTCGAGTCTCGGAAGGTCTTACTCGAAAACGTAAAGTGATGTCAACAGTAAGCAAAACGTTGCTTCTGTCCCTGGCGTTGGTATTCAACTCTGCAACAAATCTATGCACAGGTGTAAAGGAAAGAAAAAACACCCCTCAGGAAACATGGAGGATGCTCACAGATCTTAAGTACCCAAAGGTTGTGAAAAATGACGGGTCACGACACGCTTGATGCCTTGACCGAGCACTAAGAGTCTGACTGCCTGTAGGCGTCTCTCAGAAGGATCCTCAGTCCTCCCAATATCAAAATGGTGGTCGTCAAGCAATCACTGAGCCTTGTCGGGAAATACATCTCCAGAGCCACTTATGCATCTGCCGGAAAATGGAGGTTTCCCTCAGAAGGATTGGCCATACAAGCACGACAGCATTCCAAGACAAAGAGCGGAGCCGGTTCGAAAGACTCACCGACCGCCACTGGGTAGTCAAAATGCTCAGCAGCTGGGTCCAAGTTGATGATAGACACCTCCCTGCCAACACTTTGGCAGTGTTGGTGCACGTTGGTGCAGTAGGTGGACTGCACAGATGGGACTCAGAAACTTGAGAAAACGTGTGGCATGAGAGATGATGGCGCTTGTGAGGAACTGTCTTGAAAAGTGGGTGTCATACGTTCAGCATCAGTCACCTTGAACTGCAGAAAAAGGCGGAGAGTGATACCAACTGAGGAGCGGTGACAATAATAGAGGACCCCTTTGGCTCCAAAGTACCTTCCAACAATCAGTTGTTGCCATAGCCTTCCTTTGAATCGCCAAAGAACCACAATTAAGTGAAGAAACTGGATTGATGCTGCGAAGTCACCTCCTGCAGCCTTGCAACGCCCCAGGACCCTCTTCAAACACGCGGAACCCGATCTGGGTCCTGACCTGTCTGAGTCTTACATGCTCTGGCTCGCACTGTCTCTTTGTTATCTATCTAAGCATGTGGTGGCACAGTTTAGAGAGTTGGTTTTTGGGCCACTTATACCACCACTAAGCATACCACCACTTCAGCATACCACCACTTACAGAATACCACCACTTTCCTAAAGAGATCACTACTAAAGATCATTCATGCCACAAGCATGCCACCATGAATGTCGCAAAAGTGCAGCCTTCGAACTTTCACCTTGCCACTTCCAGCAGGTCCAATGACCAGCTGCGCATAGCGCGGCATGGTTCACTCGCAATCTCAAGCCACCAGGCAGCTGACCACTTGCTGATTGACCCGCTCCTAAGTGGTCACGCTTGCAATTATCCTTGGTATTCAATGATTTAGGGCAAGGAGCTTGAAGAAGTTGAGTTCTCTAGACTCCTCAGCTCCTCAGCGACTGTTGGTGAGGACTCTTATTTATGTCGCGTCTTCTAAGCGTCCATGCTCTGAGCGTCCATGCTAGTGACACTGCCTCGTGCAATGGTGTGCTTTTATGGACCCATCAACCATGGCCCAGGAAACTCAGTGTGCTTTCCTTTTACATTGCTGCCCAATGCAGCAGCATGCTGTCCTCAGATCAACTTATCTGCGCCATTGCTTGCAAGCGGCCAACTGGGAGCAGCCGAGGGAGCGCTTCGCTGCCTGAAGATGAAGCCCCCTACTACGCCAGAAATTGCTTTCGAATATTAAAGAGCTAGCGCGATAATAGACCGGGGACTGCATGGTGCCGTCGGTAATTTTCAACCGGTCAGAAAAGCGCAGTCCCACTGCCCAGTCGGTCGATGGCCTGGTGGGGATTACCACGAGAACCGGCTGATCACCGGTACTTCGAGCATGATCACCTCCTGGGAAGGGGGTAACGAACAGGGAACACTGCATGCCAGATGTGTAACAAAGGTACTGTAAATAATGATACAGTCTGAACCGTATGTACACATGGTGGGAGGAAACTTTGCAAAGTCAGTACGTGGTGCAGCTAGGGGTAGCTGTGGCGCTCTTGGCGTCTAGACGTGAAGGGCCTCTTGGGTTCTTTCTCCTGCAACCAGACTTTCGAACAGTTCCTAGATCAGCCATCTCTCAGCAGGGGTTTGTTTCCACCTTGATCAAGTCAAATGCCTCGGTTGTGGAGAGACTGCCCTTCGAAGAAGTGCTCGCGAGGTGCTCGCCACCTGCGCGCTGCAATTGACACCTTCTACAGTCAGTGGTGATTGTTCCTGACTATCTCCATCAGAGCCCAGTTGACACCCTGCTAGCTGGGACGTTGCAGCTTCAATTGCGCAATTAGGGTTACAGAAGATTGCTGCCAAGATGGGGGGCGGGCCCCGATGGCAGGAGTATGCCAAGGCCCTCCAGGAGTCGGACAGGCCCATTTTTTTGAACCAGAGGCTGCCCTTGAAGTTTTACTACCGGACCGCAAACGGTCTGCTC
The DNA here is from genome assembly GCA_000708835.1 of Klebsormidium nitens. Lineage (NCBI taxonomy): Eukaryota > Viridiplantae > Streptophyta > Klebsormidiophyceae > Klebsormidiales > Klebsormidiaceae > Klebsormidium > Klebsormidium nitens. Next base: position 44,732 of record DF237155.1, on the reverse strand, counting down.
AAGCAGGTGAGGGGTTACTTTGTTCCTGAAGTACCATGAAAGTGGTGCAGGTTGGGCTTCAGATTGAACTTTGTTCAAATGAGAAATGTTGAGGACTGTCCCCACCTGGAAGTATTTTAGCTTCTGAAAGTGGTGACAATTGGACAAAACCAGTGGCGTCGGCAGTCCGCTGATGGATTTGGATATAGGAAGAATGATCATTGTGGTCACGTGTTGAACCACATGTCGCCACTGTAAGCCGTTCGGAGGAAAGTCTTGCAGTTGCTTTCAAAAGGTGAAAACTCGCAGGACGTACTGCCTATTTGTTTCCTAGACCTTCCAACGAGCCCCTGTAGACTTGCTGAAGGACGCAACCTTGCTTAGATAGTCCACTCTTGGATCCTGATCGGGACAGTTAGTTTCCAAAGCCCCAAAGCTGCATTTCAGGCCTCTGCGTCGCCAGCTTCATTCAGCATCAGACATGTCCCTTTGTCTCTTTGTGAGTCGCCAGCAAGGAGAGAGTGACGAAAGACCAGACATTGTGCTTCTAAGTATGTTCAGGCTGGAGTCGAAATGCTCTGAGACAAGACGCTTGTGACCTACTTCATTGGGCAACTTTGATCCGTGGTATTTTTAGAGTTATAAGGTGCCGCACTTGGTGCACTACACTAAGTTGGACGGCTTGCCCGTACCCCCCTTGTGCAGGCTGCGGTGTATCGGTACGAGCAGAACCTGCCAGAGTTGTACGTCATGCTCATGCGCTTTGCAAAGTAAGTTGCGCTCCCAAATGCCTTGCCCAGCCTAATGTCTTGTTGAATCTCCATGTGCCACCTTTAAAGATCTAGACAAGCTACCTGGCCATTGCTCAATTGCTGCAGCAGTCTAGTCGTTTGCGGATTGCTTGTGGAGCCCATTTGGCACTCAAAGAAAAGGGTTGCTTCCTTTCAGCGGGAATTGACACCCTGCTTCTTTCTCGTACAGTATGGTCGCGGATACAATTTCGAAGCACGATGATTACAACAGCGCCGGCTACTCCAAAGAGAAGGTGGACTTCAGAAAGGTGAGTTGTTGCTGAAAAGCACAGCTCTTAGCACAACCGTTCGTGCTCGATGAGTTAAGTTGATGCAAAGACAAAGTTGAAACTTTCTAAGGCCGCCGCAGACTCCTGTGCCTGTTGCTTCCACCTCATTCTGTCGTTCACGTGTCACAGATTCTCCTCAAGGAGGTACTCCCTGAGCTGGAGCGCCTGAAGCCGGACCTCAAGCGCAAGATGGAGGAGCTGAAGAATGAGGAGCGCCGCCTCAAAAGCTGGCCGGGGCAGCGGCCCGAGCGGAGAGACCCTTATGCTTGGCCGCCTGTCGCTTTGGACTCGTCAACAGACGACGATCCGCCAATCTATCTTCCAAGTCCCCCACCCAACGGTCGAGTGAGTGACGTGCCAGCCACTCTCTTCTAGTTCTGATACGGGGAAGCCGTTTGTCGGGGCCATTGTGGAGCGCTAGGAGCCAATTGCCTCTTTTCAGTCGCCAGGCCCGTTGGGCGTCGCAACATGGGCCAACTGACTTCGGGTGTAGAGTGATGAGTGTGATATGTTGACTAGTGAGGCCTCCTAAAGCAGCGTCGACGACGCTTCTGTGCTCGATCTGACCGCTGAGGCTGTATCCGTTGAGTTTTGTAAGTACATGCCCTCACCAAATCGCTATCCAGGAATTCGATCGGTGGAAGCCTTGTTGTCGTTGCCTAGCGTCCGGTAGCAGCGAGTCCAACCCCCACCGGGAGGCTTTCTACTTTATCATGGTCTCTCTGGACAATGAACTCAAGTAATTGCTAACCCGCCATTCTCTTCTCGTTGTTTCCGCAGCCAGCTGGCGCATACGTCTCCCGTCCTCCCTCCGGCCAGATGGACCTCCTTACGGGAACCGTCCCGAGCTACACCGGCTACTCGGCCAGCACGTCCACCAGTTACGCACCAAACTACGCTAGTTTCACCCCCAGCTACTCTTCCATGTCCACCTCCACGTCATACAGCTCGTACCTCCCCGCCCGTGAAGAAACGCTCTCGCGGCACTCCTTCCTTGGGCTGCCCGCCCAGAGGCAGCGACCGCATCACGAAGTACTGCCACAAAAGGTAGGGCCTCTCTGAGGTTGCATGTTGATACGTTGTCGTAGTAGCTCTGCACCAGCTTTTTGCAGTGGTCAAAGAACGGGGTTTTGTGCAGTTGGGTCAAAGGCGGCCATGATTTGACCAGAGAGGTACTTGAGTTCGCATTATTGTAATATGGACGTTGGAGGCGGAACGGATCGCCACAAACAGTTCGAATTGCTGCAGGAAGGACTTCATTTCTGCTAGCCTCAATTTCAACTCTGGAAAAAGACTCTCCTAGCCTTCTGGCCCTGACGTTTGGCATGCAATCAGAGATCGCTACGGGGTCAGCCTTCGCTTAGCCCTCTTCTGATTTTTCCGCAGGTGTCATACCCCAGTGCGATTGATTCGTCCCCAGTGACTGTCCCCGACCTGTTAAACCTCCGCCTGGAGGAGCGGCCGTCGTCCTCGGGGTCCTCTACCCCGAGTGTTATGGAGCTGCAACAACCCAAGCCCGCCCTGGTAAGCCGAAAATGACCCATATTGAAGGTCCCTACCCCGTTTTGTTGATCACTTAAATCCTAGATTACGCGCTGGCTTTCCTTGCCAGCCGCGGTCGATTGAGGAAAGACTTCTTCTCTAATAGTATCTGCTCGTCGTGAGTTCAGTTTGTGAGGACTTGCAGTGGTCTTTTGAGATTGAGACAGCCGAGAAAGGCCAGGGACCGTGCCAGGAGGACACCAGAGCGTTACCTTTCTCTTACCAATATGCCTGTCCTCTTAGTACGCTCAGCTGACCACTTCAACTCGGCATGTTTACGTACTACGACCACTTTCTGACCCCCTCGTTGCCCTGCAGCCCCTCGACATGGCCCCCGAGGTCCCCCTCACCCCCCAGCCCCAGCCCCCCCCCGGTAGACCGTCCCCGTGCACGCGGCTCCAGATCGCGCAGCCCGTCGACTCCCCCCAGCCGTCCCCCCACGACGTGGCCGACCCCCGGCCCGGGCCCCCCGTCGAGTTTGACGACCTCAAGGGGCCCAAGCCGGTGCACTTTTCGCACCGCATCCTGGAAGAGTTCCTCAGGTATGCCAATTGCAGGGATTCTGTTACCCGAACAAGTTTAACCATCGCTTGAGCATTTTGTGGCTGCCTGTTTCCAACTGCTCCATGCGTGACGGGAAGTCGCCATGTGGGCGTTGGCTCGCGCTGGAACCTGCAAGAGGCAGAAAGCAGAGGATGAATGCTCGAGACGGAACGAGCGAGGCGGACTGAGCGCTAGTTTTAGAGGGGCCATTTCTTACGACGCTTGCACAGTGTTTGAGGCTGCCGTTCTTCCAGAAAGAAAGCATGCTACCTTTCTTGAAGTTTTGGTTTGGACGTGGCCCCACTTCAGTTCTTTGAAAGGATCCTTACCCCGTTTCTGAGCCACTTCCAGTCACGCTTCAAACCAACCTCCTCCTAGGAGCAAGTTGTGTGACATGCCTGTGTTCTCTATGGGTGCAAGCCGTGTCGTTGTTTGTCGCTATTGCGAGCCCGTTTGCTGCACAGACCTCTTCTCCATTCGAGCAGTTCGGGCCTCACCGCTAACACGCGCCGGCCGTCCGCTGTGCAGGGTGGCCCAGGCGAACACGCGCAAGAACCTGGAGACGTGCGCGGTGTTGGCAGGCACGCTGTCGCGGGGCGTGTTCACGATCAGCACGCTGGTGGTGCCCAAGCAGGAGGCCACCAGCGACTCGTGCAGCACCATCAACGAGGAGGAGATCTTTGAGGCGCAAGACGCGCGCGGGCTGTTCCAGCTGGGCTGGATCCACACGCACCCCACGCAGACCTGCTTCATGTCCTCCATCGACCTGCACACGCACTACTCGTACCAGGTGCGCAAACGCGCCGGCACGACTCGACTGAATAGAGATGCCCGCCAAGAGTCTGTGATTGTTGCGTTTTGCAGAGCCGAGCTCGCTTCTATCAGCTCGTGTGCGAGCATCTTATCTTTGAACGCAAGCCAGGAGGCTGCTTTTCGGGTTTTAGGGCTTCTCAGGGGCGTAATCTGGGCGGGTGGAAGTTTTGGGGCCTGTTGAGGCCAAATGCAGTACTGCCTTAGCTGCTGTGTCTGATATTGCATCTAGACGAGAAGTCACCTCTTTCAATTGACGTCATGTACTGTTGCCAGGTACAGCTCGATTGGAAGGACGAGCGCCTTGGGTATGTGCAGGCGACTTTATCCGCTTATAAGCTCAAAACGGCATCCGAGGGTCATGCTGTCAGGCGTCGGTTGCAAGCGTTGGCAGAGAGTGCGCCGCTTGAGCATGAGGCGTCTATTCCATCGGCCGGTTTTTCTGACCGGCCCCTTGTTTCATGCCCACAGGTGATGTCCCCAGAGGCTATCGCCATAGTTTGCGCCCCCACAGATAGTCAACGAAAGTACGGCGTTTTTAGGCTGTCGGACCCGGGGGGCTTGAAAGTGGTTGGGAACTGTCAACGGCGGGGTTTTCACCCTCACGACAACCCCCCCGACGGGAGCCCAATCTACGAACAGGCGGGGCATGTGAAGATGGACGCGCAACTAGGAGTGGAGGTCCTCGATCTCAGATGACGGCAGGGGCATCCCCGTGTTGTCCTCTCATTGTATCTTATATAGACTCGGTCGCATACTTAATATTTTGACACCTATAATGGACGATTGAAGTGCACAGGTTTTGGACACAGAAGCTGGCCTTGACCAAGGCACAACGAAGAGAAAGGTCGTGAGGTCGATCAGGAGGGAGTGCATGATGCGTTTGCAGGGCCAAAGAGGTCTGCTTAACGACGATTGTCATATGCATCAACAGACTCGTTCAGCACATGCTAAGGCACGTATACAGGCCGGCCAGGCAAAACGTACATACTTACTGACGTATGTAAGCCAGCCGCCTAGAGCTGCAGAAAAGACGGTGGCATGTCCTTGGAAGCGCATGATGCAACCGTTTGTATACTAAGATATCATGCACGGCGCGCGTATACGTGTGCCAGTTGTAAACCACGTGCGCATGCAGCAATATGCGAGCGATAGGCCCTATAGACAAATATACGGCACATGTGATCATTTTTCCGGCAGCTCTATATTTTTCTGAGACTCGCGGCCGCCGCATGACTTGTCATTAAAAACTTTAGAAATCCACATGCTCAGGGCAATGGTACTGACATGCGTAGTGCAGCATATGTTCGAGCACTGAAGCCTGATTTGATGCCAAGGTGATTTTGAAATTGTCTGATGCAGCTCAGAACCGGCTTCTTATGAGTCCGGAAATCACATGGACTTATGCACATGGCCGGACGACGAAAAGTTTATGAATGGGTACTGCAAGAAGTATACCGAGCACGAGTGCCGAAGCTTTCAGACTGTAGATTTTCAGGACGATAAGCCCAGGCCAGACCGCAGGGTGGCCAGCTTTGTCATCAAGGAGTGTCACTGAACTGTCTGCTTACGGAAACAAACTCTTCAAAGCACTGGCTTCAACACTGATACGTTTCCTAACTCAATTAGAAGGCGGCCCCTGCCTTCTGTAAATATGATACACAATACGTCCTGCATTTGATAACCGGTTATAAATAAGCGAATGGACGGTCTTAGTCTGACATCTGGACAACGGCTTCGTTCAAGTCCCCCTGGCTCATGGGAGACTCGTTCTCCAACCCGCGAGCTGTCACAACAATACTCTTACCAACACCAGACACCGCTTCTAGACCGAGTGCGAGGCTTCCCGCGCCGGCTTTTTGACGAGCATCTCCATCTCCTGCAGCTTGTCTCGCAACCCCTGCGCCTTGCCCTTCTTGGTCGTCGCGAAGCGATACACGACCAGAATCAGCAGGCCCGCGGTGATCGTGACCGCAAACGCGACGAGGGTCCAGATCACGGGGCTCGTCTGGAGAGCGTCCTGCGCCTGCAGGTGCGCGGCTGCCGCCCACATCGGGAGGTACGCGGCGAGACCTGGAGCGAAGCGCCAGAGGGAAGTGTCTGAGCAGAGACTCGGTTTGCAGGAAGCCGTGAAGCACAGAAAGCAAGGTGAAAGTATCTGAGCCAAGACTCGCTTTGCAGGAAAAGAGCCGTGGAGCAAAGAGAGAAGAAACGAAGATGTCACAATCGGGGAGACCGCACCGAGCATGACGTAAGTATGAGCCACCATGAAGCGTTCAATCATAAGAATTTGGTATCCGTTTATGCGACGAAATCCAAGCCTGGGTTCCTACAGAGAACTGCAAAGCGGGGAGGTGGGCCCTGTGAAGAGACGCCCCTCTGTTCACAAGCGCCGGGCCCATCAAAGACACGATCCTGGACAGAACAAATGTCCATGCCACTAGCCCGAGCCCCGCAAAATCACTCGATCCAGTCTTGCTAGTTAACAAACAAACCCACATCACGAAGCACAACTCACCCATTAGTTGCCGTGTCCGGTATGCATAATCCACGAAGTTGCAGCTAGTCTCAAAGAGCGGGATGGCCTCTAGCGCATGGATGTCGCTCAGGTAGACGGACGAGCCGTTGGGCGCAGACGCGTACAGTTGGTTTACGCGGTCGCGAATGACCACCGTGTCTGCGAGCGCCTTCTTGATGCTCGCAACGTCATCCGGGGTGTAGCGCCCGTTGAGCGGCTGGAAGTCGGGGCCCACAACGTACTCCTCTGTGGCAGAATGGGGACGCAGTTGAGGGAAGGCAAGAACGAGAGCACCGTCTGACAGAACGCATGGAAGGAGAACGTGGACTCCAGTTCTCCTTTCTGGACCCCCACACCGGTTGGTACCCTGCACCCGCAAGTCAATTTAAGCTGGTTACCGTACATTCCGGGTCACCGGGTCGTTTGTTCGGCAACTGGGAGCATGGTGCCAGGGCTAAATGACTGCATTCGAGCGCTCGGTGGAAGTCGGGCTGGTCGGTCAGCAGCAGGCTTTGAGTTACGTTATGGGCATGCTAGGTCGCGCGCGTGGCCAGCTAGCCTTGCATCAATCCCACGCGCGCAAACTGAACAGTACCATCCGGTGTGGGGGTCTCGGACTGCAAACTGCAGTCCGCGTTCTCCTTCCATCCGTTCTGACAGGCGGACCGCAAAACTTTGCTGGAAGAAAGCGCAGCGCTACCATCCGATCTCAATATAGGACTCCAGTCTGCAGGGTTTAGACAGGGGTCGGAAGCCTTGGCAGGACAGGTTCCGATAGTAGGTTCGGACAAACCGGACCTAACCAAGTACATACGAAAGATCCTGAGCGTTCGTTTTTCGACGTCAAAATTTGGACGGCGAAATTCTTGGTCGTCACTCAGCCATTCTGCGATTCTACGGGCTGAGGGCTCTAGATTTCAACGGAGGGTGCTGCTTTCGGTGTGGAAAGAAGAACCTGCAGAACCTGTTGTACCGATGAAGTGGTTATGAGGGAACTTCCTTGCGCGAACACCTCAGTCTACCAAATCTTTCATCAATCAGACTATGGGTAGATTGTTTCAATAGAGATACCCACTAATTACTGGACACCAGCGGTCTGCGTCAGCTAGTCTCACCTGTGATCTCCTTGATGAAGCGCACCTCGTTGTTCCAGAAGAAGTACTGCTCCTGTCCTAGAACCCCGTCCTTGCTCGGGTCTGGAGCAGTATGCTCCGAGTTGGCTCTTGCCCCCCCATACGTGGCATACTCAGCCCACAGGTTTGTCGTGTAACAGATGAACCCCTCCTGAAACACGTTCGCAAAGTCGGCGTATCGCGCCGCACTACATGCCAGGCTGGTTCGGGAGAAACCATTAATCTGCTCCAGATTGTCCCTCACGCAGTTCAGGATTTGCCGCCACTTGTCGTTCACCTGGCCGAGCGCCATGTCTGGTCTCAGCGGGCTGGTCTCACACGTCTCAACATTGATCTCCAAATCGGCCGCCAAAGGGTACCCCGCACTCAGCTCGAGGAGCGCCTCCTCAGCCCCCGTCCCTTCCGTCGCGTTCCACTTTGAGCAAGCGATGTTTAGCGCAGTGAGGATCATGTAGCGGGGTTCCCGGAGTTCCAGAAACTGGGGGGGCAGTTCTGGTTCGTTGGTCGCAAAGGTCTCGAGGTACAGCTTGAGCGAGTACGACTCGTGCCCTTCTCGGTATAAGGGGATGCGTCCAAAGGTGTTCCCAATGCAGTGGGTCCCATAGATGTCGTAACGGCCAAGGGCGCCAGGGCCGGCGCGGGGGATCGGGTGGGGGGTCTTACAAGGGGCCCACACCTGACGAGAAAATTGAGACCGTCAGAGCGATAAACCGGGTTGACTTGTTCAGAAGTGGAAGTTCACAATTTGGAAAGTGTGGCCATGCAGCCGCAAATCAGCAGAAGAGGAAAAAGGCCTGACTAGAACCACTATGGATAGGACTGGGAAAAAGCAGAGCGGCGCTTGATATCCGAGACGCTGAATAGCTGCCACACTTTGCAATCTGGCGTAGTCTGGCGAGCAAAGTGCCACACTTGCCTAAGCTTTTCAAGCCAGCCGACAAACGGAGTGCATTTGGACTTTTTATTCTGGCCGCGAGGGCGAAAGGGCTTCAAATCATTCGAACTCATCAAAACAAACAAAGGGTTTGGAGGTGAAGGGAAACCTTTTGAAGAATTTGCAGCCAGATGATGTTATACAGTATTCTCTGAACCCAGAATCATCTTTTTGAGGCACACACTTTCGATCAAATACATCCTGTAGGTGAGGCCAAGTACATCGACACCCACCGTGAAAGTAAGGATTGAAGATCTGACGCTTGACCACGATCTCAAAACGTCACTTTCTCCCACCTAAGTGCTTCCGTGAGGATTCGTCATGAACCTCGCAGCAATTTATGCAGTCAAGCGACCTACCCACCTGCTCACTGAGAATGTAGCCCAGATAGCTTAAAAGCTAGTACTTAGTAGTAAATCCATACCTGCTTCATGCTGTAGCCATTGAAGCCCATGACCATGGGATACCCAATGTCGTGGAAGAAGCCCGCCAGCGCAATGGCCTCATCAAACAGGGACGCGTTCAGATCTACGCCCCCGTACTTCTTCAGGAACATCCGGGCACTGTGGCCATACTGGAAGGCGTGATTCCAAGCGTGATAGGGCAGCATCGACTTGTGGTAGTACGGCTGGTGCTTAGACGACGCCTGTGTGGCGTAACTCTCCAGGTCAGCAATGCAGTCCGCCTCAGCGAACCCCGCTGCCTTGCAGAAGTTGGTACCATTACCACTATAAGCCTTCACCGTCAAAATGGGGATCACTGCCAGCAGAAAGAGTGCTGCGCGTAGGTCCATTGTAAGAAAAGCGGACACTCTCTGAAAACCTCAAATATGTCGCTTAAGAGCCCCGCATTGGTCCAGCCCCGAGATCGAGGTGGATCGAGGGCTATGTGTTGTTCTTCTGCAAGACTTCTAAACCACCACTGATATGGAGCGTCAAATGAATGTTGCGAGGGTGTTGTCATGCGGCCATTGTGGGAGCCCAAATGGAAGCAGCCTGAGCTGGTTGCTGGTCGTGCACTAGCGGAGCCTATCGACTTCCTCTTTCTGTCTGGACAGTGGAGTTTTAGAAGCCCGATTGCAGAACTAGGCGCTCAATGGAATCGGAATCGAAGCACCACCCTCTCCGGCGCCCGGTGCGGACTATCGACGCAGCAAAGAAGCGTGGGCAAACAGAATCCCAGATCTCAGATCTCTGCTACTGACGCAGTGCCACATATCGATCGGGCCAGCTTTTCAACTCTTCCTTGAAATGAGAGCATGTGTGCACTGTGAGTTAAAATTCGGGCTTGTGAACACGGAACATTTCTGTGACCTCAAGACCCCAGGAGCATTGGAGCGGCGGTCACCCCAAGTCCACACGTCTAGGTTGGGCAGTGTTCTGCATTGCTGAGAAAGGAGAGGAGCTTACTGAAGGAGGTTTTTGGTGGTGGTGCGCGATGGGCAGTGATGATGAGAAGGAGGTGAAAAAGGAGAAGCGGAAGGTGGGCTTAGCACCAATAGCGAAGCCTCTGGCGGGTAAAAAGCTGAGCAAGAAGTCGCTCAAGCTAGTAAAGAAAGGTGAGGCCTTTATGCACCTCAGCCAAGTGTATAACCACAATGCTGGTCATTTAAAGCAAAAGATGGTCAAGCTGGAACACCAGGAACCACATGGGTCTTTGTGCTTGTTGATGGAACCATTACCGTTAGAATTAGGGTTTGCTTGCAGACCCATCACCTCTTTTACCACCATTATGGAAAGGCTTGTGTGACGAGTGCATGCTTGGCAGCAATGCAGATTGGCGGCTGTGGGGCAGATCGATTCAGACATCTGGCTTGGAAACAATATGCTATCGGACTGTAAATACAGTTGATGCCCTTTCAGTCGCAGCCCCTTTCTTGTTTCCTAGGGCAGCTGGGCTGACATGCTCTTATCTGCTGCAGCTGCCAAACATAAGCAGTTGAAGCGAGGCGTTAAAGAGGTTGTAAAAGCATTGCGGAAGGGAACCAAGGGGTGAGTGCCATTCAGAAGCCAAGTGGTGGAGAAGCCCATCTTTTGGCCGAAGCAGCAAGCAGTATCTGCAAGGATTTTCTTTTTGAATCAAAAAGCTGCCGAGGTCTCTCTTTATATTTCCAAGCCAGTAAGCGCCATCAATCTGCACTGGACACAATTGCACTGGCTGTCAAAGAGTGGGCCTCGTTGAGCAGTGCATATTGCACGGCACTCGATTGCACATTATATGTAAGGTTGAAGGTCGTTTGCAGATCCAAGTGTTAATAGAGAGTCCCACCGGCTACTTGAGGCAGATGCCTACAACATCGTTGTTTTTAAGAATCACATTTTCGTTTTGTGCACCAGGTTGGTACTGATAGCGGGCGACATTTCGCCCATCGATGTTATCAGCCACGTTCCGATCCTGTGTGAGGAACAAGATGTTCCATACTACTATGTTCCATCAAAAGAGGTGAGGCAGAACGGTTCGCTCTCTTGATTTACCGCAAAGCGCTTTTGCTTGACAATGCAATGTAATCACTTCTTGTTCCATCAAGGCAATCTGCCTGAAGTGATCAGCAACAAATATTGGGTCGCGGCTGCAGATCTATTCTCTGTACAAAGCCTTCGACAAACGATGGTTCGACACAGCCCTCTTGTCAAGCAAGACTGAGTCGAGGAGAAAAAACCCTTGCAAGCTAGAGGTTGAGGCCTTAACGCTGCAAGTCCAGGCACAACAGCGTTGGCACTGCTGACAAAACCAGCCTACCCTACTTAATAAGAAGATTTGCCCCTGCAGTTTTTCGGGTCATCGTTTTTGTATCTTGTAGCACTTGTGCACTTACAGACAGCAACAGAAGTTTTGATCTGTGCTGTGCTTGCAGGACCTTGGCACCGCAGGGCTCACGAAGCGCCCCACGAGTTGCATGCTTATCCTGCCGAAGCCACCAAAAGAGGATGTGCCCGAAGATGAAGCCACTCAATTCAAGACGGATTACAACGAGCTTCTAACGGAGGCAAAGAGCATAGCTGTGGTGTTTTGAATAGACGAGTCAACCTTGTACATTACGAAATCTACATCTGTCTAGGTATAAGCTTAGGAAGCAATCTAAAATGTTTGTCGCTTTGGCACGTATGCATTTTGCCTGATACTGGTTTGACAGGCGGGCAGGCAGGCATGCATGTTGCAGTCAAGCTAGAATTGTCGCCCAAAATCCCGTCTGGTGCACCGGCCACGATTTTGGTACATGCGCAAAATATGGCATTACCATTTCGAGCATGCACAAGTGGCATTTCTATATTAGCATTTGCGCGTAAAAGCAATCATTTGATTAAGGTCCACACAAGATTCTCTACAGCATCATGACTCGTGAGTGCTCGGAGCGGCAGCATTGAGATTGAGCTAGCTGCAGTTAAATTAGCAACTAAAGACACATGCAGGACATAGCTGCTTGCAGCCAACTCGCGGCGTCGCGACTTCAATGAATGGCATATGTAGCTGGCTCTTCATGCTGACAAATGTCAAGTTTGCAGCTGGCGGCTCCAATTCCCTTGCAGTTAGCGGGGTATGTTACAGTATATCAAAGTAGATACGAAATGCGCGTCCTGCAAAACATCATCACAAATTCGGCTATCCAGTGGCTGTCAGCATGCTCCCCCCAAAGAAAAGCCCGGATTGGTCCCAGCTTATGGTGCATGTAGTGGCAGCTCGTATTGAGAAACTTCACAACTTTCGGGATACTTCCTGAGTGCATGTTGTATCCCACTGCCAGATCATACACCAAGAACAAAGAGTGTGGAGCAAATGAAACTTTTCGTCAATCCTGCCACGCTGGCGAAACCGCGATATTCAGAAGTGAGAACACCGTCTGGCATGCCACTGCCTAACCCTGCAACCTCCACTGCTTCCTGCTCCGACTGTCTACTTGACTTTACGACCCATCTCGCCGATTGCCTTTCTATCAGTTGAACAGCCTCAGGATGTTCTTCCTAATGGAGAACTCGGTCTCCTTCTGCGGGCTCAGCGTCGTCTGCAAGCAAGAGGCGCACGAAATCAACATCCAGTAGAATGGTGAAAAGCGAACCCAAAATGACTAACAACGGATCGACACTGATTGCATTGACAATTCACTCTTAAGAATATTCATTGCAAGGGAGTCGCATACAATTGCCCCAACCGAATCAAATTCGGTAACACGTCCGACTGCAACCGCTTCTCAACATGGTAACTATTATTTTGATGTCCGTCCTTTCCTGCTCCTGGCCGTCCTTTCCTGCTCTTGCAAGACTACAAAGAGCGCAATCACACTCTACAGCCTACAACAGTCAATCTTTTCGGAAGTACGAGGATTGCTGCACTAGTACATCCCCCATTCCTTGTCCTGCCATGCACCCCCCCGAAACCCGAGTTGGCAACCTGCGGTCTGACGACTCAAAAAGGCCTTTCCAATCCCGTATTAGAGCAACTTGCAGCATAACGAGAGCATTACTAAGTCTCCAGACACCTTCTACGACCTGACTGGTCTTTAACGATATTCAGTCCACTTTAACGTCAGAATGGAATAGCGAATGGGTCGGACAGTTTTGGTGAACCGCTCAGCTCGGCTGGTCGGAGAACCACACCATGACGATGGCTTACCTTGAGCAGACGCTCCAGCCTGCCTGACTCCTTAGTGACGTACTCAGAGCCCTTGTCGAGAATGCTCTTCATGATCTTCAAGTACGTCTGCCCATAGCTGCACGTGCACACACACTTTATCAAACAAGGAGGAGAATACATCGGGTCAACGATGACGTACTTCGCTGTGGAAGATTAGACTGGATATGCAGGACCCAAAAGAGGAAGTAAGGACAGAACGGACGTCAAAAAACGCATTCGGCAGCTTGTATGCTTTCGAGCAAGTTATTTCCGTGCAAGCAATTTGGGGAGCCACGAACAAAATCAATCGAACGGATGAAATTGCCGAGAGGTTCAGCAAAACGTCGGATGGCAAAAGGCGGGGCGCTTACGGTACTTGGGTGCTAGTCAGCGTCTTGACTGCCTCTACCGCCTTGTCGTAGATGTCCTGCCTCGTGTCTGATCCAGCCGCCAGAAAGTCTTTCACCGTCTCTGTCAGAGACTCAACAACGCCCGCCTGCACAACCAATCATGCACAGCAGATTTAGCAAAGACCACAGAGGGTCAGTCACACGCAGGCAACTGCCAAGAAAGATGCTTATGTCGCAGCCAAACACGGAGCAGTGAACATCTCACGTCAGAAGAGTAGCCTTGCTTCTCTTTACTGGCGCTTTGAACTCGAAACCGTACGAAGCCTGCGCACATAAGGCCCTCCTTATGACAGGGTTATGGGCAATAAGACCTCACCTCGTCTGTCAACCCGCCAGACTCGGTTCTGTGGGTCCCTGCCTTCTCATTAATGTAGGAGACGAACGAGGCCAGATCCCTGCCGCTCTCGTAACGAACAGGTTCCTTGTCATCCGCAGAGAACCACATCAAGGTGGGGAAGCCAGACACGCCGTACCTGAGCGTCAAGCAAGAAATGACAAGTCATCAAGCCTTCGATCAGAACCTCAAAAGCAGAAGCACAGTCCTGGTGAGCAGTGGTGATATTCATGAAGTCTGGAAAACATTCAATACGAGCACGAAAGAGCAGGAGCAAAGCAGATCATATCTCTTGAGGTTTCCAAATGCATCCTATGAGACAGACAGCCAGACAGTGAGTGGTTACGTACTTTGAGGCCAAATCCTTATGGTCAGCGTTGTCTGCGTCCAGGTTGGCAATCACGACGTTGGGCTCTCCCGCATACACCTTGGCGAGCTGCTCATACGTTGGAGCCAGAGACTTGCAGTGACCGCACCTGTGAGATGGTAGCAAAGTATAAGCTGCTTTTCTTCCTGCTGGATTACGGCAATGGCTTAGACTATCAAAAACGTGAACAAGGACAAGGACAGGTGCGGTTCTCAGTCTCAGAGGGTTCAGGAAGAACTAACAGTGACCATGGCAATAAACGTTCCTTTGATTAGCAAACACTTCTTTTACGGCCAATGATTAATATGTTTCCGGGCAGACACGAACAGAATGACCAGCGATGTTCTCCTAAGGAATGCCTAACCTCAAAAGCTGCAAAGTCGTCAACACCAACTCACCCTGTCGAAGCACCCCCTCAGATTCAGCCCGGCCTCATTTTAATGCATAGATCCACATACCAATTATTGATAACATGCACTGCACTGTACTGGCCTCACCATGGAGCGTAGAATTCCACAAGAACATTCTTCGAAGGATCCAACACAATCTTCTCGAAGCTGCTCTTGTCCAGGATTGTCACGTAAGATGGTTCCTTCTTGACCTTCGCCTTTGTTCCTGCATGAAGCAACCCTCCAGCTTTTTCATCGACAAAACCTTCAGCTCGCAGACGTTCTTCTACTAGAAAAGGTAGCACCCCACAAGCACCAGGCACAATGAGAAAGGCCATGCATTACACCCTATGAGACACAAGGTCTTGCTAAGCATCCATGTTATCTCACCTGCTTTCTGGTTCACAAACGTGATGAGGTCGTCAGCTGTCCGCCCCCCAGAATAGCTGCCCAAGATAAAGGAAACGCATGAGGCTATGCGCTTGATCCCTACCTCCTGCTTAGAGCGGTCAAGATACAGACAAAGAGGTATCAAGCCAAACTTTCAGAAGTTCGCGATTGCAGACAACCAGCATTACAAAAACCACGTTCGTGATGACCATAGCTCCTCAACTTTGATAGATGATTAGCTTCACAACTAATCTTCGCAAGATAAAGAAAATTCTAACCATGTGAACTCAAGGGCAAAGAAGGCGCTGGCTCTTGGCATTTCCTTCCTGGTTCACGCCTATTGCCAAAAAGAGATACTCAGTGACCTCCAGAACTGAGTCCAGACAAACCCAGCATTTCGAAAAGCACCTGCTCCCTGATGGCAACTCACTCTTCCGGCTGCTGAGAGTTCTTCGGAAAGTACTTGATTGTAGGAAACCCAGACACTCCAAACTTCCCGCACAGGTCCTTGTGCTCGTCACAGTCAACCTAGAGAAAGAGATACATGTCTCATTACTGGGCAACTGCAAGGATCGAGAGAGCACTAGGGGTTTCCAGCAGATGACTGAAGGCGCCAGCGACCCCTTTGGAAATTGACACCCCTTTGACATGTACTTGTATCTAAGATGATGTAAAGCAGGCACGAGAGATATGGACATAAGGAAGGCCTACCTTGCCTATCACGACAGAAGGAATCTTCTTGAAGGCAGAGCCGAGGACCTCCCACTCCGGCGCAAGCTTCTTACAATGGCCTGTAGCAACATTGAGCAATACTTATCTGGAAAGTGCACAAGTAATTGCTCTTCACATCATCAGTATCACCAACATGTGTGGACAAGTGCTGACAGCTCCAACATGTACCTTTTGCAAGGGCAATCCTGTACAATTGTTTGCATGTCCTCCTGAAGTGTCACAATCAATGCATGTCCCATCCCAATGCCTGCCACATGAAGATGCAGGTAGTCCTGCTTGATGTGACGGCCTCAATTATGCATGGTATCCATCATGCAAGTGCATCCATGTCTTCCCTACTTACTATCCACCAAAAGAAAGTAAGGTCCGCTTGCAAAGAATCAGCAATTGCAAAGCTGCAAGTAAGTGGTTAATCGTGTCCATGTTAGGTTGACAGCAATCGATGTCGCGGAAATGAGACTCACCACACCACGGAGCATAGAACTCGACCAGAGCCGCTTGACTGCCGCCGACATTGTCGTCGAAATTGTCAGGTGTAAGGACCACCGCATCTCCATCAGCCTGCACCAAAGAGCAGGAAGCAAAGGCCAACACGAGCAAGCCAAAAACCCAAGGGGAAGCCATGACTACGGGATACACAAAGGCGCCTTTGTGAATCGAGGGTTTCCAGATCTGTTGGCAGTGGACGCCGTGCTCTTGAGCTTTGCACTGGCAGGCTGCGCGGCTTTGCGCACCAAATCATTTGGCGAAAGCACCCAAGTACCCAGATATTCACGAGTGCTACTTATGTACAGAGCCCCCGGTTTCCAAGTCCTGTGCAGTCCTGTGTCGTAGAAGAAGTATTTTGTGCTTCTTCTTTCGACTACCGGTAGTCAAGACCGGCCACTTCGTATAATGTGCCAGTGAGCATGATGAGTTGGGTATCTCATGCAAACGGTGCACCAAAGTTAATCTTACACTGTCACGAGGTGCGGCAGCTCGGACGCTACGGGATCGCTACGTTGTCGTTGGCATTGCAATTTGCTGCTGCTCAAGCAGTTGTCTGTTGTCATTGTTGATGGTTCCTGATCGTGTCCTCTTCTGTGATCAGGTCTTCCAGGAGCTTTCTGATTACAATCTTCTAAGGCAGGAGCTGCCCTCACAGGCTTAGGCTAAGTTAATTTAAGTAGGGGACGCTCTCTTTTGGTGCCAGCTATTGGCAAGGATTGGGACGACATTGGGATCTGGATCGTAAAGGGACCGTCAATCGAAGCAGGCGCTGGTTGGGTTTTCTGACAGTTGTTGGAGCTGTCATTCATCATAGCTGCAGGATATAGTAAGTTCAGGACCAGATCAAAGCCAGTCTACCTTGAAGCATGGCCCCTGATGCTGAACGTTTCAAGGATGAATTGGCCGCGGAGGAAAGCCGGCAAGCTGGATTGGCAAGCAGGAGGAAAGTCAAGCAGGCTGACAATGTGCAGAAGCAGTATTCTTTGCAAGAGATTGCTGGGCATGACAAGCCAGACGATTGCTGGCTGATAATACGCGGTAAAGTGTACGATGTCTCCACATGGTGAGCTGGATATCGTTGCCAGCAGCTTGATCTTGGGTATTTGCAATCTATCTTGGCAGTACAAATAAGAATCCGTTATGCAGATTTCACCCCACTGGTTTAAACTGGCTTTGCATGCTGCAGCTTTTGTTCGTCCCAGCAAGAGTTGCTGCGTTTGCCAACCAGACTTGATGCGGCACGCATAGAATGGTCGATCCAGGATATTGGGCTCATACATCTGTGGCAGGCACACTTATCAAAACTGCTGCCGGCGATGCACCTTGCAAGGGTTTTTCAACATTGTTAGCAGGATTGCAACTTTCATCAACCCAGGGACAGCAGATCCTCAGCAGACTATCAGCCCAGAGTGGATTCGTGGGTGCTGATGAGGCACCAACCTCTTTTAGCTCCAAATTGTTGTCTGAGCTTGCGATATGTTTCTTGTGCTGCAGGGTCTCCAAGCATCCTGGCGGCAGCATGATTTTTGTGAAGGCTGGCCGCGATTGCACTCAGTTGTTCGACTCATATCATCCCCTCTATGTCAGGTGCGCTGGATACACTGGTGCAAGGGACACTCTCCTGGTCTGCTGAAAAGCGAACAATTTTGTGCCCTTTCTGTGAATTGGTTGGTTGTCGTTGTTGACCAGGAACAGTATCTGTTTGTTGATTGTCACTGAATGGATACTGTTCAGCTGGGGTGTTTGCTGCTTAGACGTTCGCTCCAGTGAAGCTCCTCTTTTGAGATCCTGCTGCTGGCCAATGCGAATGAGCTTTGTCAAGGTACAACCTAACAAGTAATTTCCTCACTCATGCAGGAAGATGCTGGACAAGTTCTGCATTGGTAGGCTAGAGCGCCCCGCCAGCAAAGTGCCAGACTCTGAGTGGGCCCAGTACTTGGAGTTTTGTGATGACCAGTCGGACTCTGGCTTCTACACCACCCTCAAACAGCGGGTGGAGGCCTACTTCAAGAGCAACAACGTGAGTTCTCTGCTCAAAAGCAGCTTTCTAGCTGGCCATTATGGAATCAGTAGAGCATGCATGGACTTCATTGAAAGGTGGAGTCCTTACACAAGTCTCCTATCAACTGCAAACTTCCTCCAACATGTGCCCCAGAGTAATTTCTTCTCCTAAAGGAGCCACCTTGCGCCGATGCAAGGCAGTACTCTCCGCACAGGTTTCCGACACAGCATACTCTTTTCTTTGGCCTGCAGATCAACCCCAGGTACCATCCAGGGATGATCATCAAATCAGTCCTCCTGCTTGCTGGGTTTGTGGCGTCCTTCTATGCCACCTTCTTTGGCTTCACCACTATGGGGCTCAACCTGGTGGCGGCAGTGCTCATGGGCTCCTTCGCAGCGCAGTTTGGCATGTCCATCATGCACGACGCTAATCATGGTAAGTTAGACCCTGACAAAGGAAGAGAGCACTTTTACTTGCACAATCTGCGCCCTCAGGTCCAGAAATTGACGCCTGGACGGATATAAATTTCCAGAAGTTTCTACACCGGCTGTTCTTCCAGCTGGGCTGAGTCACTTCCTTAGACCCACAGAGCTTCTGAACGTCTGGATCTCAAAGAGCACGTAAGCAAGCGTTCGATGATTTTGTCATCTAGCTGGGATAAATTCTTTCTTTGGAAGTTTGAGGAGAAGAAACGTTGAAATGCATGATGGAGTCAGAGTTTTGCTCAGCTCTTAATCAGTGTCTAAACAATAGACGAACTCACGGAGAGCTCCGTGAGGCCAGGCACTTCTTCGGCTGTGAAGCTGTCAAAGAACGTCGTGAAAGTTCCAAGTGGGGCGCCTGCGATGAGATTTGGCCTTTTCACCTTGGGAAGCGTGGCTTACGGTCAACTTCTTCTCCTGCAGGAGCTTACACCGAATCTCTGGGGCTTGGCTACGTGATGAGCCTTACTCTGGACCTTGTGGGCGCCAGCAGGTATGGGATGACTGGGATGGAGGTTTATTTTTGCAAGTACCCTACTCTTTCTGTGGGAGCTATGTTCGAGTGTCCACTTCCAGGCCCATCATTTCCGGTTACCATTGCCTATCAAGGGCGACGCGAGTAACCATCTGCAACGTCTGCGTGATTAGCCTCTTGCCCCTGGCTTTTGAAATGTCGAACCTAGGTTGTTCTCCAGCTTGTCGATTCAGTTTCGCTTTGACGAGGGTTTTTCGAGGTCGCAACTAGACCTCGTAGCTTTGACCCACAGGACCAAGCGAATTGCGATCTTTGTCATCGGAGTTCAGCTTAAAAAGAGACGTGTAGAGTGGCAACAGGATGGGGTCGACGTTGCTTGATTTAGTCGATCTTGAAAGGGATCACCCGATCTTACCTGACTCAGGTTCCAGAACCTTTGCTTCGGATAGCAATCCGCGTCTCTGAAGTACCCCATCCTCAAGCAGAGTGCATGCTACTGACAGAGTCTGCCCCGGCCTTTCTTTCTGCAGTTTCATGTGGAGACAGCAGCACGTGGTCGGGCACCATGCATACACCAACATCGACAATTACGACCCGGACATGCGTAAGCTCGTTTTCGTGCTTTGCTTTTCCGCTCTTGGGAGCCCTGGTCGAAGGCTTGTTGAACTGACGAACTTTACTCAAACAGTGTTGGTTCTGGGTATCACTGTTGTGTCCGCTTTCAAATATTGTCCCCTGTGCACGTCGCCGGTTTCCTTTCGATCGTTTCCCTTCTTCCGCCCAACATTCACCGATTCCGCTGTGTTTTCAGGAGTGGACGATCCGGATGTCCGGCGGTGTTCTAACGCGCAGCCCGGGCAGAGCTATCACAAGTACCAAGTAGGTGCAACCACCTGTTTTGTTTTCGCATCTGCTTTGAGAGCTTTACATGTATCGCTCTCTCGGATTACTCATCTGTCTTTGTCTCTGTGCTTGTTCCGCACAGTTTAATATACTGCCAGGTTGACTGCCATTCGCTTAAGGGTTCGAGATGCTCAGTCGATTGTCAACGTGCTCGTTTCAAGGACTGTCCGGCTTTCATCCATTTGAGAGCCATATTCAAACGTCAACAAGATCTGCCTTGCGAGTGGAGGAGTGAGCCTTTGATGACGCCCCAGAGTTGCTTCCCCCACATCATATATATTTTTTCCGTGTCGCTCCTGCAGCATTTGTACCTGGGCGTTCTGTACGGCCTGCTCGCCCTCAAGAGCGTCTTCCTGGACGACTTCAAGGCCTTCTTCGACGGCCACATTGGCACGTAAGCTGCGTTCACGCCACTGCTTTCCACGGGATCATGTTTTGTGGAATCATGGCCTCGTGACTCAGTTTCGAGGGTGGCTTCGAAGCTGCATTCTGAGTGCCGTAGTCATCCTTCCATGCTCTTCTTCAATACTTCGAACCGTTCGAGAAGAATGGTGGCATCGACCCAGATTACGGATTCATGCGTCAGCCACTTTGCCTGACGTGATTTTGTGTTTACGCGCAGGGTGCGCGTTGCTCGCATGACGCCCCTGGAGTCCGCTTGTTTCTGGGGCACCAAAGCATTCTACTTCCTCTACATGCTGGTTCTCCCCGCAGTCTACAGCCCACACCCCGGCTGGAAGATCGCGCTCCTCTACGTCCTGTCGCAGGTGCGTCCTCTGACTCCGGGTACAGGGCTGCAAATCTCGAACTGCCAAGGTTGAGCCAGGACCCCGATCCGCTACAGCGTGCTCGTATCTTCGAATCCTTGCCGAATACCTGACTTCCGTGGTAATGAATCCAGTCTTGATTCGCAGTTCCTACTAAGAGGGATTTGTCGGGCCCTGCCGCGCTCTTTGATTGCCATTTGCGACATCACCCATCAATCCTTTTATTTTGGCCCACTCCTTCCCGTTCCCGGCTGCGATTTGACCTTGTGCCGTCGTGTGCAGTTGATCACTGGGTGGACGCTGGCGCTGCTGTTCCAAGTGGCGCACCTGGTGGACGAGGTGGACTACCCGCAGGCCAAGCCGACGGCGGACGGCCACAACCGGGTGGAGTTCGACTGGGCCAAGGCGCAGGTGGCCACCACCGCAGACTTCTGCCCGGGG
This sequence comes from Klebsormidium nitens, assembly GCA_000708835.1. Classification (NCBI taxonomy): domain Eukaryota; kingdom Viridiplantae; phylum Streptophyta; class Klebsormidiophyceae; order Klebsormidiales; family Klebsormidiaceae; genus Klebsormidium; species Klebsormidium nitens. Next base: position 23,403 of record DF237155.1, on the reverse strand, counting down.
TCCTTCTTCTGGCTGCACTTCAGCGGGGGCCTGAGCTACCAGGTGAGGGCCCGGGGCCAGGGGGTGGTGTGGCAGAAGTTAGGGGTGACCTAGGGGCCTTGCTAGGAGAAAAGACGATGCGTCGTGACTTGTCGTCGAGCACCGCATTGTTGGGCCACCAGTGCTTTCTGCCACGTCTTAGTGACTGGGTTCCATACGGGATTCCATCAGGCACTGCGCATGGGTGGCCCTTGCAAGAGCCTCCCGACCGGAGTCGACGTTCGTCGACCCAACTCACATGATGTACAACAGTAATCTGCTTGGCAGCTCGCATGCCGCATTTTCATTTCTGGGGGCTGATTGTTCGCTGGCTTTCCTTGTACAGGTCGAGCACCACTTGTTCCCCGGCTTCTGCCACTTTTACTACCCGGCCATTGCACCCATTGTGCGGCAGACATGCACGGAGTTTGACGTCCCCTACCACTGCTTCCCAACAGTGAGTATTGTCCGCCTTCTCTCACCATCTGCGCGGCCGGAGCAAACCAGTTCAGTCGCAGTTGAGCCGCTCTTCGGGAATGTATGTGAACGGTGCACACTTTCTGACGGTGTTTGGCGCATGCACGGGTGCATAATGCTCGAACGTTCTCTGCCTGCAGTTCTGGGAAGGCTTGAAGTCGCACTTCAAGCACCTGCAGAAGGTGGGCCTCGCGGGCTTTGAGCTGAGGCTGGATGGATGACCCACAGCGGTTGCTACACTATCCCTCCACTGCCCGTTGGGGCGGGTAGGATTGCGGTTATTAGACGAGCTTCTGATTCGGCTGAAACGACTTTCACACATCAATCGGCACGTGCATAGCAGGAAGAGTCTAGTCGTACTAGAGTACGTTCACGCCCGAGGGGTGCCACGCTGCACCTTAGACCCGAAGTTAGAGCCGTTCATCATTCTTTTTTGCCGGGTAGCCAGTGAGGAACATCTCATGCGACTACTCTGAGCAATCGCCACATTGAGATCACATGATTTTTTCTAGGAAGGTAGCGGGTAGTGCAATGTTGTTGCCAAAGTGCCTATAGCAAAGTATAGGCCGCCTAGGATTTTACCAGACCATGCCTTGATGACACCTTACAGCTTCCTTCCTACGAATGAGTACAGTGGCACCTTCTTACGTTGCCTGGCCGTTCGCTTCATAACGTACTTGAGAGAGAAAAACGATCGCTTACAAGAACCACCCGTCTCTGAAGCGTGGCAGCTGCAGTCGGTTAACGAGCTTGCCGCCGAGCCTCTGAGTGTATCCAAGCTGCTGCATGTTGTCGTCCGACTCCTATGAGATCGTGTATCAGGGCCGGATCTGTTGCTTCAAGTTGCACATGCACATTGCATGAAGATGCATACGTGGCATGGAGGCGTGCCATGACCACATGTTAACTTTTGCGTAGCATCAGTCATCTACAATGCGAGTTCAGTTCATTCAATTCCACATGACTAAGGAAGTATTCGAAACGACACTGCCAGGACCGTAAATACCTGTTTATGACATATGCATCATGCCGTGCGCCTCTCCGCAGAAACCTGACAATTATACTTGACAGTAGCATCTATTGTAACTCTTTGCATAGATAAGGGCTTGTCGCCTCAACTGTCATATGCTCTTGAACCGTTCCACAGGCGCTACTGATCCGACTTAAGTGGATTGTGAAGCATGGAGTGTGACATAAGACTATCTGACATAAGAAGGATTGTGAGAGCCAGCAATTATGAAGCTCGAAGCACAGCGGCACCGATTACTCTGAAGGCAATTGGGATTGCGTGACAGCGTATGTTCTGCTTCTGGTCAGGCGTCAGTCAACTCATCCACCGTAACGCACACCTTGTAATCCAAAGCAGCTTTTGCTAAACATGCAAGAGCTGCACCCACGATCCCGGCGTCGTTCCGCATGGTGGCGACCCTGATCTGCGTTTTCCCCGGCAGTTTAACCAAAGGCAGCCACTGCAAGGACAAGAGGACCTTCAGCGGTTTGATATGTTAAGTGGCTGGGCAGATCGCATTTGATGTAAGAGCTCCTCAACAAGGTCGGACGCGAGTCGGACAGATATTCAAAAGCAAGGCACGACCATTTCAATGGGACACGCACCAAAACGCGAGCGACAGGCTCTTAGCTTCATCACTGCGATGCATTCGCTGGCACTACTCCCGCCATTTCTAGATGACCGCGCCATTTCAATAGGAGACACGCAACGGGCCGCGAGCGCCCTGCTCTTGGCTTCGAGACTGCAATGGACTCTTTGACAGTATTTCCGCCATTTCAAATGAACGGGCCACGACATGAATCACAAGTACAGGTTGAAAATGCGGGATCTTTACGCAGTTCCTCAAGTCTTCTTTACAAGAGAAATTGCAGCTTCTCTTCTGAACCGTGCAAGGGCATACATCGACCGCCCACCTGATCCGCCGCCTCGCTAACCCCGCCGCCCACGATGATCAGGTTGGGCCATAGCAATCTCTCCATAACCGTCAGATAGCGTGTCACGCGGTCTGCCCACTGCTGCCACGTCAGCCCCAGCCGCTCGACAACCACGCCCGCCGTCGACGGCTCAGCGTCCTCCCCGTCGATCTCGATGTGGCCCAGCTCCAGGTTTGGGACCTGCTCCGGAAGCAAGCGACAATCAGATCGTGCGAAGGTTCTTTTCGAACCAGCCCAACTGCGTCTCTTTCGACCGAAAGCGAAGTGACAAGGCACCTGCAATGTCAGGACCGCTTGTGACGACCGTCAGATCTTGAAAAAGAAGATTACAAAAAAGAACTTTCTGAGAACTTTCTGCGACCGCAATTTGTCTCTGCCTCGAAGGAAACGAGCGACGCCAATTCCAAAAACAACGATAATGCTTCCGAAGGTTTTCCACTTGGTTTGGCGCCGAGCTGCAGGTAGGTGAGTCTGCGCACCAAGGTTCGAACGACGTCCCAATAGTAAGGCCAAGCGCGAAAGACCCTCTCGACTTTCACTGCAGTGCGAGGAGCAGAGGATTGCGGCCAAGATTCTTTGTAAGAAACTTTTGAGCCGCTTGAATCTCGAGAAAAAGGCATCGTTCTAAAGAGTCCGCGACTCCTAATAGCTCACCAGGACTTCTTCGATGAAGAGCGCTGTCCCCACCCCCGTACCGAACGTAATCATGAGCACTGCACCCCGCTCGCCCTTGCCCGTCCCGAACCCCATCTCGGCGTAACCGGCCGCGTCCGCATCGTTCACAACTACCAGGTTCGAGCAGTTCGTCGCATTCTGGAACAGCTCCAACGTGTCGACCCCAATCCACCGCTTATCTACTGCAGACCACGACAAGTGAAGCGATGTAAGCAGGGCGACCGACCCTTAAAATGCGATTCGTCACAGTATTCCGGGCATTTGGCGGCGGTCGAAGTAGAGCCACCCTCGAAGCAACGTCTCGACGCTTGTTCTGCCAACTTTGTTTGTCATGAGAATCGAGGTGCTTTCTCCAAACAAAAGACGGTGTATACATGTTTCCACTCGAGTCACTGTTTACGTGGGACCTGGGAGCGGATTTGACGGTTGTCACAAACTAAACGAGACTCACAGTTTGCGGCTGTCAGTGCTTGTCCGTCCCGGATCGCCGCTGGAAAGCCGATGCCTACAGGGCGGCCTGCCCACTGCAAAAGGTGGCAAGAATAGTAAAAAGTCGAGTACAACTTCGAAGTATCGAGCTTATGAGCCTCAAGCAAAACCAATCTTCTCGTTCTTCGAACTTTGCAGCATCTTCGAGCTGCCCGAGTTCTCACGGGCTGTACATGCAAAAGATTACCGAGCTCATGAGGATCTTAGGCAGCTGGGCCGGACTCACGTCGAAGTGGTCTGTCATTTCCTTGACAACTGCCGCCACTGCTTCTGGGGTGGCTGGCTGTGGCGTACAGATGCGATGACGCTCTCTCATCAACGTGCCCGTGCGGGTGTCGACAGGGGCCCCCTTTACACTGGGCAAGACAGGCGGGAAGAGAACACACAGTGAGGCACAAAAGTTATGTAGTAAGGCGTTCAGGGTACAGTGTTTCTGTTCAGCATCTGAGGCTCTATTTCCGAAATGACTCTGCATATACAATGGAGGAAATGATGATGAGCAACCAGTGAGTCTCAGATGTCAGGAATGCTGACTACTTCTCAGCTTCAAGCTGTCAAGCGAACGTTGGGACAGGTGCACACAAATCGAACATGAGGATGCGGCGTACCTGGTGCCCCCAATATCGATGCCTGTGATGGAAAACCGAGACATATTAGAAATCTAATCAGCTGGTCAATGAATATTCTGCTGACAGAATGTTTGCATGGCAAGACACAACAAATCTTGTCAGAATAAGGATATCACAGGAGTCATCGCAATAATCCTCACGCGATCCTACATGACCTCAGCGCATTGTCAATCTTCCAGAAAGCCAGCTACCATTAAGTCAGCAACACCTGAAGGGCGTAACTCTTACCAAGGATGATATTTCCTATCCCAAAAGCCTCAGGTCGATCATCTGTAGTGCTGGGGTTTACAGTGCTGGCGGCACAAGTGGTGGCAATCGTCCTGCAACCAGTGGCAAAATGTATGAAACCATAATAGGATCCAAGACCAATATGGTTCAGTTGGCCGAAGTATGGGGATGGAATTAAGGGCTGAGAACCCAAAAAGTCTGGCGGTGTTTAAAGAGCAGGTTTTATGGACAGATTAAGAATCCTAGGATTTTCTAGGAGACAGGTTGAAACTTCTGAGAAAATCAAACTCTGCTCTTTGTTCCTTTTTCTTTCCAAAAGCCAGTGCTAAGGCTGCGACCGTAAGACATGATTGAGCTTCGACCAAAGTAATCAGTGTGTTACACATTGCATTAAGCCCGCCATAATGTGAAGGACTCTGAGACATACTCTACGGAAGGATCTTGTGAGTTCACCCGAGAGATTAAGCTGCTGTCACTTTTGTGATTGTACATCATCGCCCGTCCACTGATTCCCCTGGTCTCAAAGCCCCAGTTCCCAACATCTGTGCGCACTAGATCTGCATCTTACCGGGCCGGTAATCTCTGCCCGGTTGTCTGCTTCCATTCCAGGGGGCACATCCAGGCGGGATTCGCTACTGAGGAGTTGAGATGCTGCCTGGTGGACACATAGAGACTGGGAGCACACCATTCCGCATTGGCAACACCCCGCACAGCGCTTATCTGAGAAGCTGCTGAGATGACCATCAGGAGGAGACTCGAGAAGGGGAGCTCACAGTCACCCCATATTGTTGAGGTCAATGGCTGCACTGACCTTGCCAGACTGGGCCTCCGAGGCCCTTGCTGCTTTTTCTCATTTTTGAAGATCCTCTCCTTCCGAGTCCGGGTTTTGAGACCTTTACAGGAGCTGATCGAGCCAAGGACAGGGTGATCTGATTGACAAGAAGAAGCGGGTCTTTCTTGGGATCTGTCTAGAAAAGGATGCGCAAGCGAGCCTCCTCGCTGCGCCACACTCGCCAACATCGTTAGGTGCAATCTGTGGCCGGATGGTCACAAGACCTCCAGAAAATCAAATTCAATGCAGACCTGCGTCGGCGTGGCGAGTGATCCAATCTGTGTGGGGTAAGACACTTTGTCGCGTGAGGCAATTGTGGAAGGCAGATCGATCAGACCCTGGGCCTGAGCTGCCCACACCTTGCTCGTCACAGATACCTAGCTAGCTATGCCCTTTCTTCGAAATCAATCAGGTGATGGTGCTGGCGCCATACCCTGAGCTGCATGAGCTGTGCACAGGAAGCTGCCATGGCAGCCATGGATGGCCTCTGTGTGAATGCACAACGTTGCCAGATGGAATGCTCCCAGCCGTGCGATCGGCGGAGCGACTCGACAGCACGTGGCGTGCTTCTGTGCACTCCCGCTTCATCGGCGCGGTTTACTTGACTACCAAGGCTAACTCTAACCCCGAGCTAATAACCCTCTTCTACCTACCTTCAATGCTGGGCGCAGTTTGGCGCAGCGCCACTGCCAGTGGCAGAGGCAAGCCGCAAGGGGTTCTATTAGTACTTTTGGTGGGGCGCCCGCATTACTAGCATTGGCATTAGGTTCTCCTCATCAAATGCAGACCATCCTAGTATTGCTGAGCGCAATGACTTTCCGAGGGTTTGGTGCTTCACTGATGCAACTTCCTACCAAATGAGCTGCTCCAATTTCCAGCAGACAGTGCATTTGATATGATGCCGCAAGCTGTATGGGTTGGGTACCATCTTTGTGTTAGTGAATTGCCGTAGCTCCACAATGTCGGTCCCAAGAATTGGCACCCAGGGTGTCCTGCAGAGTATTTGGAAATTGCACGGCCGGCGGTTTCACAGAAGCACTTCTCAGGCGCATCCTGCCAAAGGTGGTGCAAGCAGCACGCATGGGGTGCCTGGTGAAGCACAAGCAGGGCCACAGCCCCCCCAGGACATCAGGCACATCTCACAGACGCTGAAGCTGGTGACGCTGATTCGTGCGTTCCGTAGCAGGGGGCACTTTGCAGCGACGCTTGGTGAGGGCACACCACCACCTCGCTGAGCTGCATCAGTGCAATAAAGCATAGTGGGAGCTTGGGGAAGCTGGGCCCCACATCGGCCACAGCAATCAGAACTTTCTGCTGTATAATGTCCTCATGTCATCCATCCCACTTCTTCCTATCACTCCATATCTTGTTACATAAATTCCGGACACTCAAATGCCATTTGCAAAGCATTCCAGGAGCTCACTTGTTGTAATATTTTGCTTTGCCCCCTCTTCGCCTTTCTTGAAATGCCATGACTCTGCTGACTCCACCAATCAAAAACTTTATGGATTGGAAAAACCTGGCTGGACAATCTTGCTGGAAAGCTGTTTGGCTGGAAAGCTCTTGGTGAGGACCTTTTTAGCTGGTGTCCAGACCCCCTGGGCCGCACTCTTGGCCCGCTGACGGAGGGCGATGGCGATGCCAACATTGGCAAGCCAGTCAACGCTGAGGATCTGCACCGGCTGATGAAGAACTACCCCCGGCTGGACCTCTCCGCAGTGGGACTGAAAGGAGTGGACCTTCGCACGAGGTGCGCAGAACACTGGTGGCAGCCAATCCATTATAAGCTGTCTTCTAAAAAGGGCTTCGAGTGGCCCTTCGTCTTTCGAAAGTGGACCGTACCTGGCTGAAAGTCCTAAGTTTTCTTATAACGACTGTGACGTTCTCCTAGACTGTTGCATCTCGAGGAGGGTGGATTCTGTCAACAGAACATGTTAACCTAACCTCGGACAATTGCAAAATCTGTGAAGGAAGGCGGAAGTCCGCTTCTCGTAAAGTCACTTCGCTCATGTGGCTGCCCACTGTGTGCAGATACTTTCTGGGTGATCAGCTCAGGATCGCCAAGGCCGCGCAGCTCTTCTGGACGGTCCCAGAGATCGTGGCGCTTATGAGGGCCAGGTACGACCGCGACTCGGGCCAGTGAACTTCTCAGTGTAAAGACTGTAATCATGTTTGTCCGCCCCACCACTCATTCGAAAGACGTAGCCCTCTCGTTTGAAGGCTACTTGTGATGATAGCTTCTTGGATTCAGCGAATTCGAAATATTGGCGTCATGTAGTTACTGTGGGACGTTGACGGTCGAGTACGAGCACGTGAACACCAAGGAACAGAAGGAGTGGGTGCGATCCATGGTCGAGCGGCCCGTTAACCGGTCTTTCTTCAGCCCCTCCGAGAAGCGCCTCATCCTGCGCCGCCTACTCTACACAGGTGATTAGTGAAACTTGTTTTCAACATCACTGTCGTGTTAGAAGTCAGTATGATGAGTCGAAGTTTCAGTTGTTCGAACCATTGGGGCTAACAAGTAGGAATTACTCATCGATTTTCGCAACTCATTGGGTGTTTGAAACCAGCTTTGTACATCGCTTGGCGACCTGGTCCTCAACCTGGTCCTCGTTGTTGTGCCCCTGTCGACAATAACGCACTTCCTCATGGTACCCCATGAGAAGACAAGGCTACTCCATGCTTCTCCAAGATTATTATCGTGTTCAATGCGTCAAAACGTCTCTGAGCTGGCGACACAACCCGTTCTCCTGTCTGACTGTCCAGATCAGCTGGAGCGCTTTTTCGCCACGAAGTTCCCCAGCGCCAAGCGGTTTGGCATTGAAGGATGCGAGAGCCTGATGGCGGGGCTGTTTGCCCTGGCAGAGGTCAGTTACGCGACCGCTTTCCTTCGAAAGGTCGTGAGAAGCTATGGTTGCACTGGGCTGCGAAATTGTATCGTTTTTGAGCATTTCGTGGGCGTTCAACTCCCGTTACATCGCAACACGTCTTGTCAGATGCAGCTGAACGTGACTTCTCGATCTCTGGAAAGATTCAGCGAGTAACCCAGTCCTTATAATTGCAGCGGGCAGCCCAGTCGGGGGTTGAAAACATCGAGCTGGGAATGGCGCACAGGTCAGGCCGCTCGCTTTCTACACACCCCTCACTTCCTTTCACATCTTGTTTGCTCTCAAACCTGCTGACAAAGTGTTGCCGTCAGTATGACACGACTGAATCTACAGTTCTCCAGATCTCATCAGTACAGCCTTCGCAGACTGCCGACACGAGCGGGTGCGCCTCGCTGAGCCTGGTGGGTGCGTGCAGGGGCCGGCTGAACGTGCTGCACCACTTTCTGCGCAAGCCGCTGGGCGCCATGATCTCCGAGTTCATGGGCGGCCGCGCAAAGTATCTGCAGGTGGGGGACGTCAAGTACCACCTCGGCACGCGCGGGGAGCTCGAGTTTGGGGGAAAGAAGGTGGGGGTCAGCCGCTTGCAGACTCTTTTCAGATGTCGAGGGTTGACCGCGAGCCGACGTTTTGTTAGCCGTGTCAAACGAAGGCGTATTCTGGTACATCTGTCTCGATGACCCAGCAACGTGGTGCTTGAAAAGTCAGTACTGATTCAAACCTTTCCTCCGTTTTTGTTGCTGCAGATTGCGGTGTCGCTGTCGCCCAACCCGAGCCACCTGGAGGCGGTGGACGCGGTGGTGGTGGGCAAGACCAAGGCCAAGCAGTTCTTCAAAAACGACGTCAAGCAAGAAAAGGTCCTGGTGAGCACGCCGCACGCCGTCTCCTGGACGTCAGACTTGGAGTCGGTGTCGCGGATTCTTGCGTAGAGTGCATTTGACATACAGAAGCGTTCACGACCGTGGTTTTCTACATTGCTTGCTGACATATGTGGACGAAGTGGCCTTGAGAGTGCTTTTCTGTCCGTGCCGTCAGTACAAGGCCGTCTTCCGGCCCTCGAACGGCCTGAGAAAAGCCATCGATTCGCCAACTGAGAGTTCGTTCTGGACGGTCTGTGCAGGGCCTCCTTCTCCACGGTGATGCGGCGTTCTGCGGCTTGGGCCTGCCGGTCGAAGTGATGCAGGTGAGCCGGCTAAGTCAAGTATTTGATTGTATCGTAGTTGCAAGACCTTCTTCGAAGAGTGCAACGCTGTTCGTCAGGTCCTATCAAAATGGAACAATTTCACATTCGTTTCCTTCGTATCCAAAGCTTACTTTCGTCTATGCGCACAAGGTGGCACCGTTGAATGCCCCATCTTCTTTCCAAACCTCCACATTAACCCGTTTGCCCGTGTGCCAGCTGTCGGACCTGCCCGAGTACACGACGGGCGGCACCATCCATGTGATCCTCAACAACCAGATCGGCTTCACCACCGACCCCAAGCTCGCGCGCTCCTCGCCGCACCCCAGCGACGTCGCCAAGGTACCTGGCCTTATCGCTTCTTCCAATCCTGCTTGCTCGCACGGAAGCTTCTGGTCGTCCTGTCTTGTCGTCGAGTAGTTCTTCGCGAAACCTTTGCGTGTCTCATGAAACCTCAGACAAAGTCCGCTTTCCGCGTGCAGGGTGTGGGTGCGCCCATCTTCCACGTCAACGGGGACGATCCGGAGGCCGTGGTGCGCGTGTGCCAGCTGGCAGTCGACTGGCGCCAGGTGGGCCCGTGCTCATTCTTCTGCAGACTCCTGGAATGGTTGACGCCCCAGATCTCGTGCCGCACGGGCGTAGAGCAACAGAGCGAAACATTTCCGGACTGCCGTCAACCTCGCTCTGATTCCGGCGGCAGCTGACGCGCGTGTCTGTTTCGTGCAGCGCTTCAAGCGAGACGTGGTGGTGGACCTCGTCTGCTACCGCCGGCACGGCCACAATGAGCAGGCAAGGGACTCTCATCGTCTTCCAACAACTCACCTACACTAACCTATGTGCTTGCAATCTTCTCTCGAGTTGCTTTGAACTGCGATGTAAGTTGGAACTTCAATGGCCTCACCCTCTTGCTCTGCCAGCACAGGACGACCCCCGCGTGACGCAGCCCCTGACGTCCAAGATCATTGCTAGCCACCCCAGTACGTACCAGCTGTACCTGCAGCGCGCACTTGCCGAGAAGTGGGTCACGCAGGAGGTAAGGCGGCCTGCTCGCAGAGGACTGCTGGATCGCCGCCCTCTTGCGCATACAAGCGTCTTTGATAGCATCAAGGAATCCTTTTTTGGAAACGCTTGCATCCAAAGCTTTCCACAGTGTCCACACAAGTTTGGTGCTGGGACCGGGTTAGGACATGTTGGGTGCGGTAGAGAGCGGCAAACACTGATTCGACCGCAAGCTCTGTGTAGGTCCAACTTGTACCTTTCTGTTATCAGAGCTCAGCTGATGTGTTCCCCCCGTGCTTTTCCCAGGTGGTGGATGCCTGGACGGCCGAGTTCACAAGCGCATTCGAGTCCGAGTACGCCGCGGCGGCCGCGTACATCCCTGCGCCCCAGGAGTGGCTGGCCAGCAACTGGCAGGGCGACGCGCTGGGGGGGGCTGGCGAGTCCCGCAGCGTCGTGCCCACCGGGCTGCCCCTCGAGACGCTCAAGCAAGTGGTTAGTCGCAGCAGACGGCAAGAGCTTGCATCAGAGTCGGCCTGTTATCGGGCAATACTGGAAGCTTTTCCACGAGACGTCTGGGGCCAAGGAACGAGGGTAACGATATCTGTTTTGTCACAACGTGCTGTTTAGCCAAGCTAGGCCATTGCGAAGCTCGAAGCCCGCGCTCCTCTCACTTGCGGTGCGGTGCGGTGCGGGCATTACTTGACGATCCTATCGGTGCCTTCCTGCAGGGGCTTGCCATCAGCGAACCACCTCCCGACTTCGACCTTCACCCCGACGTAAGCCGCCCTCCCTTTCCGTCTCTGCTTCTCGCTCTATGCCTTTCGCATGAAACCACTCAAGCGATCCCTCCCCCGGCCTCAGAGGGCAGACTTCCACCTCGTTGTCCCGGCCCGCAGGTGGCCCGGCTGCTGGCTGCCCGTCGGCGCATGGTGGAGAGCGAGCGCGGCGTGGACTGGGCGACGGCGGAGGCGCTGGCGTTCGGGTCGCTGCTGGTGCACCCCAACGCGGCGCTGGGCCAGACGGCGGCCACCAACCCGGCGCACCACGTGCGCCTCAGCGGGCAGGACTGCGAGCGGGGCACGTTCAACCAGCGGCACGCCGTGCTCTACGACCAAACCACCGCCAAGAGGTGAGAGCCATTGATTGGATTATCAAAAGGGCAACCAAAGCCGATGACTACAGTAGGTCGGTCACGATGAAAATGAAGAGGTTACAACAATCTCTTTCCAATGGTTATTGCCGCACAGGTCTTTTAAAGGGCAGCTCATAACCGAGAACTTAAAATGTCCAAGGTTAGCGTCGAGGGGGCGAGCGAAATTCGTTAACGACTTTAAACTGTGTATGCGCAGGTACGTACCGCTGAACCACATCGCCCCGGGGCAGCAGGAGCTGTTCAAGGTGTGCAACTCGAGCCTGTCGGAGGCAGCGGTCCTGGGCTTCGAGTACGGCTTCTCGCTCGAGAACGAGAGCGCGCTCGTGCTCTGGGAGGCGCAGGTCAGCACGCACAAGCAAAGGGACCGCCGCACTTCTGCAAAACCTGTCACGCTGTTTTGCCTTCTGCCGGACTCCGTTCGGGCGCCTCCATAGGATTTGTGGCGTGCCTCGGTCACCGTTCGCTCCTGCCTGGACTTCTCTCAGCAGTCTTTAGCTACTTTTTGTCCTCCGCCTTCTTCGAAATGTCGGACGGTCAGTCAGGAGTCGAACGGATGATCGCAGTGTTTCTCGACGCCGCTTGTTTGTTCCTTTCAGTTCGGCGACTTCTCCAACAACGCGCAGCTGATCATCGACACGTTCATCACGAGCGGCGAGGAGAAGTGGGCCACGCCCACCGGCCTCGTCCTGCTGCTGCCGCACGGCTTCGACGGCCAGGTCAGTGCAGCACGCCAAAGAGCATAGTGGTCGGAGTTTCCGGACTGAGCTGCTAGGTTTTCACTGCCAAAGTAGCCACTCTGCCGTATTGCTCAAGTCCCTGCCTCGGGCACCTACAATTCGCACCCAAGATGTTGCTCGGCCAGTCTGCACTTCATAAGGTGGAATTCACCGCAATCGACGAAAACCATACCCTCTGCCCTCGGGGGAACTATCGCACAGTCCGTCGAAAACACCATCTTGGGTGCGAGGTCAAGGGCCCGAGCTGGGAGAGAACTGGTTCGCTGGTTGCAAAGCTTCACGTGGCTTGGGACCCCGGTGCAGGGCCCCGACCACAGTAGCGGGTACCTGGAGCGCTTCCTGCAGCTGGCCAACGACGACCCCGACCACCTCCCGGGGCTCGGGCCCGCGCACCGCGCAGAGATGGAAGCTGGTTTTGCAGCCGCGGACACAAGTGGGTACAGTTGTTCTGAATTGGATGCCCTTCGCAAAGAACAAGCAACCTTGGGCTGTAGTAAGTCTATCGCGTATCCTCTTTCGCTGTGCCTAAAAGGATGAAGATGCGTGTTACCTGGCAAGCAGGGCCAGCGAATCTTAGGGTTGGGGGCATGGGTGCAGGCGGGCGGGGGTACGTGACGCAGGCGGACCTGCTGGCGTTCATGCGGAAGTTCCGGGGCGTGACCAGCGAGAAGGCGGAGGTGCTGATGCAGGAGCTGGACATCCCAAAGGCCAACCGACTGCACAAGTGAGGCGCAGCTTGTTTGGTTTCTTACTCGCAACTTTCACCAGTAGCAGCTGACGAGAGCCGGGAACATGTCCTGTATGCGACGTCCCTGCCGTTTTCTGCAGCAATTTGGTGCGACATTTTTCTACGAAGCTAAGTGTCTGACGCTGTCGAGGATCCGGAGGGCCCTTACGTTCTGACGGGCCACTCTTCGCCTCCCTGCAGAGACGACTGGAACCTGGTCATGGCGCAGTGGCTGCGACGAAACGCGGAGAAGGATCATAACTTGTGAGCCTTTGCGATTGTGACCTTTAATCTTTTCCGAGGAGCCGCCTTCTCGAACTGCAGCGATACCTGCTCCAAATCCCTCGTGCTTCTGCACAGGACTGCGCTGCTTCGGATCATCAAGCCGCCGGACAGTTTCGCAACCTGCGGCAATGCGAAGAAGTCTTGCTAATCCTGAAAGAGGTTAATTTTCTTTTCAGGTGTGTTATAAACGCCAGCACCCCCTCCCAGATCTTCCATGCGCTGCGGCGCCAGGTGAGTCCCACCCTGCGTGGAGAGTCCCCGAGGCGAAGTCAATTGGGCTCTGCCGATCCGTTTGAGAGCATGACTCCTGTGCAGACCTGATTGAGGTCCTCCCGTGAACGGCTCCGAACGTAAAGTAAGCCGTAGGATTGAGTCCATTGTTCTTGGGTTCTTCAGTGATGTGTATTTCGGTGTAGCCGTTCAGGGGGCTGCTTATTTAGTATCGGCATCCTGGCTTTAGGGGGCACCTCACTGTAGTATCGCGCATCGTTGAAGCAGACGTTTGCTTTGCAGGTGAACCGGTATTTTTCGAAACCGCTCATATGCATGGCTCCGAAGGTGAGTGCAGGCCTTCTTCATCTTTCACCGCCGTTTCGTGCCCTGCGCTGAGCAGCACCAGAGGACTCTCCTGTTACTTTGCTGCGGGCTGCATAATCAATGACAGAATCGGACAGTCAATGCTCAGTCGCGCCAGCCCGCTGATGCCCGTCTACCGATTTGCAGTACCTGCTCCACCACCGGGCCTGCACCTCCAGTCTCGCGGACATGGCGACAGGGGCCTACTTCAGGTGCGGCCGTCCAGGCACTATCATGTTCAGCCCTTGGTTTCCGTTGGGTTCACTAGTGCGAGCGCAGATTTAGGAGAGACCCGGCAGTACTACTTAGCAAGGGGCATGCTCTCAGACGCTTTCTCTACGAAGCAGCTTGCTCTGGTCACATCCCGAAAGTGTGATCCCGATGACGTGGCACGTGCAGGCGGCTGATTGCGGACGGCGACACAGCGGACAACGTGGGCCTGGCCCCCGACTTCATGCCGAAAGAGAAAGTCAGAAGGGTCATTCTGTGCAGCGGCAAGGTGGGCGCGCTGATCAACGAACGGCCTCGCAGAGTCTTGCGGGCATACATGCTCGTGTTATTCGCACACTATGAGGTCCCCATCACATCGGAATGTAGTCATCTTAGACTCGATCGCGCCAACAATTAGTCCGCTTAGAACTCTGTTAAAGTCGTTAAAGAACTGTGTTAAACTCGACGAACCTGCCACACTGGCACGATCGGATCCCCACAGCCGTTTTTGAATGACGTGGACTCTTAACCAAGTGGCTCTGATGACTCTGCTCGAAAAGCAGCGCTCCTCCTTCGACGGAGGCCGCTGTGAGTTTTCTGGCGTTACAGCTTTTGCAGATAGTCTGTTTGCTTACCTATCGAGTGCCCCAGCTTTCGCATCGGCTTTGAACCTCCATCCTTGCTTCGAAGCCGCTCAAAAATTCTGCCGTTTCCGCCCTCCCAGGTGTACTACCTTCTGGCGCACGCTCGGCGGGGGCGCGGCGTCAAAGACGTGGCGCTGCTGCGGTTGGAGCAGATTGCGCCCTTCCCCTTCGATCGGGTGGCCAAGCGGATCAGCCAATATCCGAACGCCGAGTTGTGTTGGGTTCAAGTGAGTCAATCTGCATTGATTTGTTTTGCATGTGTCACCAACTTCGGTTGAGGGGCTCCTTGCAGGAATAGAGAAGATTCGTAAGTGAGCGGCGTCGCTGGGCGGGTCCCTGAAATATTGGATGTCCAGCAATCGAAGATGAAGCGCTGCACCAATTCTTGCTCGATCCAAGCGCCCCACACACTTGGAGCTCACCTGCGGTCGCCCTTGGTCGAGTTGCTTCTTCTCATATCTTTTCATCCCCTTTCCTATGATTTCTCAGGAGGAGCCAAAGAATCGTGGTGCATGGACGTACGTCCAGCCACGAATAGCGACGGCCTTGCGGGACCTATTGCCCGAACCCCAAAGCGGGCACCATTTGGAGCAGTCAAAAAGCAGTGTTGGCCGTGAAGTTCGGTACATTGGCCGATCACCCTCCGCCTCGGCAGCAACAGGGGCCTTCGACATACACACATTGGAGGTTAAAGAGATCATCGAAGAAGCTTTAGCTTAACCAAAAGTTAGATAGAAAAGCTGTCGTATGACCTAGCAAGCTCATCAAAGTTACTCACATGCTTCTGAGGAATTGAGTATTAGCAGAGCAACGAAGACCATGCGCTAGAGCATTTGCTGGTATCACGTAACACATGTTGATAGATCGAAATTGGACTGTAAAGGGAACCCGAGTTGGTCTTCGAGTTGGTTCTTATCCTGGGCAAATCCGCATGTAGGCGAAGGTATTTTACGTTCGGCCAACCAGATCTTCAATCATTTGGTTGGTTTTAACAACAAGAGGCCAATTGACCACAGAATTGACCGCGAATTTACCACACTGAATACGCACATGGAGCAGTCTAGGGCTTTGCAATCGTCTGGCCACAAACTAGCTCATGCTTCTTATTATCAGGTTGCCAAACTGTTCATCTGATTTGCCATAGTCAAGCTGAAACCCGGCAACTGGGCCTTCAAATGCAAGCACACGAGGTGGCTAGCTAGTAGTGCTATGATGGTGTATTTGTCTAGATACGGTTCCAATGCATGCAGAAGTATTGCTTCAGGTATCACTCGTACTTGACTTTTAATCCCGGTGTGTGCACGCATGAATCTTTCGTTGTGTGCACTCTTGCCAGTCCGATTGATTCATGTAGTTGCACGTTAAACAACATCTGTGAACATCCAAGGCTTTGATTCTGAAGATGGAAACATCTTCCTCGCGATTGCATTAAAGCTACATATATCACAGATACAAAGGACTCAGGTTGGTCCGAAGCACATGCTATCAAAAGTAGGTGATAATTGAGGCTCAACTTGCACAGACAGGGCTGCTCCTAAATGGGAGCAGAACAAAAAGAAATCTTCAGCTTTGGGTGAGGGCTTGACACCTCCATCGCCGATGCCGGGGATCGAACCCGGATCTACCGCGTGACAGGCGGTGATACTGACCATTATACTACATCGACAACTGGATGTAACGAGATGCGCTAAAATAGTTTATAACCTATACTCATCGTCTCTCTATGCTTTTGGAGGCTCAACCACCAATAATGGCAATATGGTCACCCACGTCAAATCCAATTGATGCAACTTGCAATGGGGATTTGGCTGTCGCCCTTGCCACCTCATTGGCAACGCGGAGATCAATGCAGGGAAGCAAGGTATATGGCAGGCCTCTGAAAGCCCATCGAAGAGGGACGGCGCGCTTCCGATGCTGGTGGTGGGCTTTGTTGGTGATCATAGCTCTGGGGTTCTCTGCACTTTTCATCCCTTTGCCCAAATTTCAGACTGCTGGTGCCATTTGGGACCGGAGGAAGCAGGCTGACAGCTTTGTTGAGCTGAAAACAGCTGGGTTGAGGCACACATTGCTTGAATCCTCGCCGCAAACAGCATTGCACCTCTTTGTCTCATGGCACACGCTTGAGGGGGCAAAGAGCAGTTTTGCAGCCCTGAGAGCCTCATTCGAGAGCGTGGTGCTTGGAGCTCCACTCTGCATCATTTTGGATCTAGGAAGCACAGAAGTGGACAATTCTTCTGCAGCGTCGCCAAACGATTTGGAGCGCTTCGCTCGACAATTAGAATGGCCCTTAGGGAGTTTGCAAGTGGTCGCGAGGGACTCCACATTCGACGCGGTCGACTCCCTGCCTTTCTCGTGGCCTGCCAGCCGGGACGATGAGGTGGCACTGTATCTGACAGAAGCGGTTATCTTTGAGAAGCGGGATGTGTTGTGGCTGCTGCAAGCAACGCGGGCATATGGGCCTGCCATCACTGATGGCCAGGCCCTGGCAGGGCTGTACTTGGGGCCTGCTTTGCGCAGAGTGAGTGGTGGACCTCTTGATTGCGCATTCAACACCAAAACTGGACCTCTCTTGCTGAAGAACGCTTGAGCTACTTGCAGTGCTGGCCCCTTCCAAATTCCAGCTTTGGAGCAAGTGTGTAGACAGGAAGTCTTTTCCAGCTAGAAGAAGCCTCCAGAGGCAATCAGCACCTGGCAACATTCCTATTATCTCTGACCTCAAGCTGCGGGTGTATTCCATGGCAGGACTCCTTCCCCAGTGGCTCAGCTCCGCCTCCAGGGCCTTTCTTGGCTCAAGCCCCCTGCTTTGAAGGGTGTGCGTTCTTCCCTGGCCCTTGGCGCCAGTTTCAGGAGTATCACCGCCATTGGCAGATCATTCCGGACTCTGAGTTCCCCCCTGCCCCGGGCAGCCCAACGGGGGGCCAGCGCTGGCGGCGCCACCTAGCTGAGATGATGTGTGCGCGGGGCATGCTTGCGCTGCACCCACCTCTGCAGGAGGGGGAATGGCAGTTGCAGGTAAGCACTCAGCCAGGACCTATTACGGATACAGAAAGCTTGCTATGGGTCATCTTCTAATCACCGGCCCAAGAAACACGAACTATGTCGATGTTGAAGGGCAAGCCAGACCTCCGAGCATGTGAGCAACAACATCTACACGGAGCATTTGAGGGTCCAGGTTAAGGGAGCAAAAGCCATTCACATGGACTTTTCAACCTGGTTCCGATGCCTTGGGTCAACTACGTCCTTTGTGGTCCTGCCATTGGATGCGTTATCCTGGGGCGTGACTCACTCTCTCTGCACTTGTCAGCAGATTTCGGGGCGGCCGCCCGGCTTGCCTCCCTTTGCGGCGCTGCCCATCTTTGACGCCTCCCTGCGTCTGGTGCTCTCCCCCGGGCGCCTGCTCTACAGCGGAATTGGCTGGGCCATGCGCCCACTCCTGCAGTCGGGGGACCCAGCCCGGCAGGCCCTGGCTCAAACTCTGTATGGATACCCTGGGGCAAGTCAGTGCATACTGGACCACTGGACACAAGCAGGGCACCGGGAGTCACAAGGGGTGGAAGGGAAGCGGGCCAAGGGAGGGGTGTCTTCAGAAGAAGAGCGGTTTCTGTTCTTCTCGCCCCAGTTTGGTCTCAGCAACCAGCTGCTGGCATATGCCGACATGGCAGCCCTGGCCACCGTTCTCAACCGGACGCTGGTCTTAGCCCCCTTGCGGCAGAAAGACGGAACCTTCATTGACGTCGAGAGCCTGCTCGACGTTGGAAAGCTCTTTCCCGTACAAGAACGACAGTCGTCTTTAGCAGAACGTCAAGCACAGGGGGAGAAGTCGGGTGGGCTCGTCGACAAGGGGGAAAAAGTACGGGCGATTCGGCACAAAGACTTCATGAAAAGCGTGATGAAAGGGCGGCCCCTGCGCAGCCTGATCCGCTTCGACTGGTCCAACCGGTTCGGCGGGCGCGAGAAGGACGATGCGTGGCTCACTGCGAACAGGCTCCTGAGTCACGCGACGCAGCAGGTCGAGCTACCGACAGTCGCAATGTTCCGGCACGCCATGCTGCTGCTACTGGGGGGCTGCTCCGCGCACCGCGTGCTGGCCCTTGACATCGGCTTTCTCGCCACTGCGTGGCGGCAGGAAGCGAAAGGCGAGGACGGCAGTGGCGAGGGGCGGCGCTATGATGCCGTGCGCCGACAGCTGCAGGCGTGGGTGCACCGGCCGTTCAGGGACGAGGTGGTGGAGCAGGTGAGGGGGGGAGCAGATTGTTGAAACTGGTTCCTGGTCACTTTTCGACCGATGGATACTGCTTCGTAACTCCTGGTCAGGAACACGGGCCTTGCACCTGTTTCGATTGGATCGTATGATTATGGAGGCTAGCACCCTGACTGAAGTGCCTCTTGTTGCGCAGAAACGTGCTCATTGCCTGTCCGGGAACGAAGTGTTGGAACGGCTTGGCAACGCTGAGATGTCAGTTGGTCGATTCAGTCAGTTTCTGATGGCAAAGTCGATCGTCGATTGTCAATCAATCTTTCTTTGTCCCCGAAGAAATCCCTCTTGTTTTTCGGCTTTTGCAACCTTCTCAATTTCTCTAGGTCGCTGCCTCGGTGCGCCGCCTGGCCCCCTTCACCTGCCTGCACCTGCGCCGCGGCGACTTTGCGGGCTACTGCGCCATGATCCGCGACCAGCGCCGCCTCGACCCGGGGGGCCCCTACGGCATCCCCTTCTTCGCGTCCTTCACCTACCGCAACTGCTACCCGCGCCTCGCCGACCTGGCAGCCCTCCTGAACGCCACGTCACTGGTGCCCCCGGGTCAGCGCCTGTACATTGCAACGAACGAGGGCGACCGGGACCTGCTCGCCCTGCACTTCGGCGACGCCTTCGACTGGCTCGACCTCGAAGCGCTCCCGGGGGAAACCACCGGGCTGCCGGGCTGGCTGCCCCCGGTTATCTTAGACCGCCTGGTGTGCCAGAACGCCGAGGTGTTGGTGGGCAACCGGTGGTCCACCTTCAGTCGGTCCATCGCGCAGAGCGGCCCTGCGGACGTGCACTACGTCGGCTTCGGACAGCTTGCCGCGCTCTCGCGGCCCGAGGACGAAGCTGGCAGCCAGCTGGCGGTCGCTCGCTTTGACACATGGCGGAGAGCTGCGGAAGGCGGAATGCAATCACTAGGGGAGGATCGGGAGGAAGGGAGCGTTGTCCGCAGGTTGGCCGCCCTGCTCGACTTCCGGGTCCCCGCCCCGCCCCGGGCCTGCATGCAGCAGCCTTCGGAGGGCTCCCCGGGGGCACAGTACTGGTTCAAAACCGGGTACTTCCGGAGCCGGCTGCCACGTCACTCGCATGACGTCACCCTGGTGACGTACGCGACGGCGGCCCAGCTGGGGCTCCTGCGGCGGCTGCTGCGCGCGTGGCCCGGCGTGATGTCCCTGGGCTTCTGCCTGGGGCCTTCTAATAAGAGCGGTCAGCTGGCGGCGCTCCGGCACTTGTTCCGGGAGGCAGAGGCCGGGGGAAGGGCCCGACTGGACGTGTCATTGCTGACGAGCACTCCCCCGGGCGCCGGGATTGACGACTTCGACTGGGAACAGACGTTTGGGAGGGGGCAGTCCAACTGGCTTCGGACGCCTAAAGACGTCACAGGGTGTCCGGCGGGGCTGTTGCTGGAGGTGGCTCTGGACGCCGCTTTGACGGACTTGGTAGTACTGATGGATCCTTTCGCGCAGCCGAGCCCAGGGGCGTATGCTGCGTGGGCGCAGCCTGCCGCATTTCGCCGGTTGCGCGAACAGGCGCTCGGGGAAGGGAGCGCCGTGCGGCCGCGGTGGCTAGCTGTTCCGGTTCAGGACGTGGATAGCCAGGTCACTAGCTTGCATTTTGTCTGACTGTGCCAATTCTGCACTGTGGCAGCTGCATGGCTGCCGGTCCGCTTTTTCATGAAAACGGAGACGCTAAGCTTACAAGACAATGTGTAACTGGCCTCGCATTTGTGCCGACTTGCGACTTCTTCTCAGACTGCTTGCTTATTGGAACGAATGGAATGGTGAATTGCGCTCCCTTGTTACGCCCTCGTGCTCCTGACTGAAAGGTTCGACTTTGCAGGCATACTGGCTGGTGGGTGGGCCGGAGCTCGTTCAAGATGTAAGCACACAATCGGTCGCAGCTCACGATGAGGATCTCAGTTTGGTTAGACACAAGACATGTAATTCTCGCTCCGCTTAAGCACTCCTGACGTGACAATGCTTGAGCCTTTCACTGACTTGTTGGACCCACTGTTCTTTACTTCCATACTGTACTCCGCTCATTTTGGTGTCCGCTCTGCTGCAGGTTGCGGCGGACCGACTGGGGCGGCACTACGTGCTTGCGGCGCGGCGCCACCTGCCGTGCCTTCGTCATCTGACAGCGGCAGACGGCGACGGTGCGGGCACGCTCGGGCGGCAGCTCGCGGACTCGGGCTGGCCCTGCGCACTGGTCCTGACCGGCCACTTCCTGATTGCCGGTGAGGGTGGGGATTATGATCTCCGCACTAGATCCACTCTGCAGGAGAGCACGTTGCAGTGAGTGGGTTCTACGATGTGATTCTCATTTGTTCCACCAATCGTCTGGATGTGACTTTCAGTACCCTTAAGAACCCAAAACATGGACACTCAGGACGACTCTCTCTTCTAAATCAGGGCTTTCCTGAAGCCGATGCTTCTGACAGTGCCCTTTTACTTGAGTACCTCGGTTTTGCTTGGAATGATTCGTTTCCAATGAGGTATCCTGAAAAGGAGCGCTCGATCAGGCATTCGTGCCTTCCTCCAATCCATTAGCAAGTGGCCTTATCAATGCGATCATTCGGCAGTGCAGCGTTCCTTGCACGCGATCTTGCAAACTTTCTGAGTCAGAATCTGAATCGCTTCCGTGCAGGAAGGAATCTTGACGATGAAGGGATCAATTAAATCCTTTATGAGCCCGCTAAGGCAGTTGCCAACTTCACAGAGTCACGTACAAAGCAGGCAGGGATAAAAACGTTTGAAGTAGGATCTTGTACGCAGCCATGTAAGATGCAGACCTATAAGCAGCAATATATCTTGCTTCAAGCACGCAAACACAAGATCGTTGTCCAGTCTCTACAAGTGACAGGTGCTTCTTGGATTGAAGATGCGCATGGCCAACGTGGCTAGGCTATCGGCCTCTTGAGCTGCCGTGCTGAGGTTCACACCACTCTTCGCAACAATGACTTTCTAATGTCTGCGTGCGCTGGCCCACTAGCTAGTACGTGCGCGAACACTGTGATCGCGGCTTTTGCTCTGGTTAGACCGTCCTTGTACAGCAAACCTCGCTCCGCTACACAGCTGTTGACACATGTTGGAGTCATTGCATTCTGCATGGCCGCAAGCACTGTATGATACGTAGATTCGCTGGCAGAGTATCAAATGTGACACTCACGCCCCTTGTGGCGGTAAGTTCCACAGTCGTGGCAAACGGAATCGGACACTTGAGCGTGCAAACGGGGCTATACCATAACGTACAGAAAATATAGCAAAGCTCATGTGGCGACCGGTTTTCAAACCTCGCTATGATTGCACATGCCTTGGACCGCATCCGCATTGAACGGGATCTACAATCCACATCTCTAGGTGGATGACTCACAAACAAGCCGGTATGAAGGACTGATTTGTAAATGCTTTGTTATAAAGTTTGTCAACGTATTCACGCCGTCGCACATGAGCGAAACTGTAGTTTTGCCTGGAACCAAATATTGGCATGCACAAATCCCAACGAGGCTTTCAGGGGCAATGCACAGTGCATGACAGCTGACGGTCTTGGCTGCGACGTCTTTCAGCTCACAAACACAAGTAACAAATATTTACCTGAACACTATAACCAGGACAACTTTGGACGGTCCTCGATTGCTGAATGTAACAGTAAAAGCAAGTGGCTACAGAAGACAATTGAGGGCGTTCACAACAAGCATGAGCAACTCTTTGTCTTCACTCGCAACTTTTGACGAATCAGATCCCAAACTCCGCTCAACTTTCGCTGCTATGAGCTCACTGTCAGCCGTGTTGCCCGGACTAGAGATGGCAAACGACTTGTACATCTGCCGATTCAAGAAACAACGTCAGCTGAAGGCTCTGCTCGCAGTTGGACGAACAGCAACCAACAAACATCGAAACCTCTGCTCTCAGGAACCCATCACACCAACATGAGATAAGAGGTAACAGAATCACTACTGTCTCGTCCCCATTCACAAGTGGACGTGCATAGACGCCCATGGGGAGGCTACTTTACCTGAATAACATCAGTTGAGTAGCTTTGTAGCAACTCCACATTCCCAGGGTACAAGTCGAGTTCGGTAGGCAACGTCCCTTTCAGGTAGTTGATCGTCTGAAGAAGGGAAACAACAATTGAGTAGAATATTGCGTGTTGGCAAGGTTTGACAGGTACAGGCGCAGTGGATGCCACAATCTAACGTGATAAGGGGGCACAGTCCAACAGAAGCACCTTCCTCGCAGACACGTATCTGCCCAGTCGGCACCTCTCACCTCTGTAACCCTCGATGCCAACCCTGCCTCAACTCTCCAACACGCTGTCGGCAGCGAGGTTTTTGCAGTCGCGAGGGTTTCGATGGGGGGGAAGTCGTCGGCGTCTAGTGAGCGGACTGCAGAGGAGGTACGTCAATTGTTGAGCAAATACAGGTGGAAGCTATGAAAAGGTGTGCAATCAATCAGGACTTAAGAGGTCGATTGAAG